>OX439483.1:49612894-49900511 GCA_949320155.1 Melangyna quadrimaculata
CCAAATTCACCCATGCATTTCTGACAGAATGGTCAGACTGGTCATTTTGCCATGTTCTTAGTATAACTCGTCTACTAAGCAGATTTTGAGAATTTACTTCAAAACACTTTTTGTAGGAAATTAGATTTTATATAGTTGACAGCTCAAAAAAATGTATAAACTAAATTACTAAAATGCTCATAATTTTTGTTAGGCTGAAGATAGTAGGAAGACATGTGTAAATAAAAAAAAGGAGAGACTCAAGCCTTGTACCAAAATTGGCGAAAATATACCCATTTATAATTAACCATTTTCTGTTATATATGCTTTTTTGCTCGTAAGTCTCTTTTTTAGTTGCAAGGCATTAGTACTATATAACGATATTTTTGCAAAGGCTATTCAAAACGTAAAATAAGTTAACAACAAGATTCTTCTTGTCAATACAAGCAAAATGCTTACCTTTCTGTTGCAGATATTTTAATTTCAACAGATACTGTTGATACGCTTTTTTCAACCCAAAATTATGTTAAAACAGGGCAATCTGCAATAAAACACCTTTCATAAATACGCGCAGTGGTTTTATGAACTTGTGTTACACAAAAATTTATTTAATGTTGTATGACAGGTACCGTTATTTTTGATCAACAAAAAAAATCCAATATTCTTTATAAAGAATACCTAAAAAACACAACGTACCAAGTTCTAAATAAATCGACCCATCTGTACAAGTGTACAGTCTGTAGGCCTGGGTGCATACAAATAAGCAGACGGACAGAAAAAATTACGAGACCCACATTTTTTATATTCTCTATTATCGTAATGGTTAATTTGATCAAAATCCCGACCTCAAATTATTTCAAGAATATAGTAGGTACCAATACATTGCAAGTAAAAAAGAGAGTTACGAGCAAAAAAAGCAAAAATAACATAAAAATGGTTATTTTTAAATAGGTATACTTTCGCCAATGTTGGTAAAAAGAAAAAATTTCTATGCACCATATTATAGGCTTGAGTCTCTCCTTTTTTTTATTAACACATGTCTTCCCACTATCTTTAGCCAAACAAAAGTTATGAGTCTTATTTTGTTTATATTGGTTTTTGTTACATTTTTCTGTTTAATTTTTTTTTTTTATACATTTTTTTAAGCTGTCAATTTGGTATACAATCTGATTTCCTACAAAATCGACTCAGTTTAAGAGTTATACCAAACATTGAAAAATGACCAGTGTGCATGGGTGAATTCGGTCGAATTTTGTGTGTTTGAGCAAGCCTAAGTTCCAGAAAAATATAATCAAAAATAAAAACTCGTGAACACAATTTTTCCTTATTTCCTCTTATATTCCGGTATATTTACTAGCCTATATATTAGTTGTGGTTTTAGACCAGTTTATACCAATAAGAGAAAAACTATACCTTCCCGTCTATTTTCAAATAAATAACTTTATTATCCGCTCGTGAATCACAATTTACTTATATTATAATCCCGGTTGATCTTTATGCCGGTTAGAATATAGTTTATACCAATCAGCGAAAAGAAACATAGGTACAAAATATACTTTTATCAATACAGAGTCAATGAAATTTTTTAAAATTTTATTGCTGATAATAAAATAAAACTTGTGGCAAATCATTAGTCACACGTCACGTGTTAAAAACAAAATGGTTTTAATAAAAACCAAACATTGCGATAATGAAGATTAAGTAATAGAAATGTGGTTTCGTCATGAAGTCCGTGGTCTATTTGTCTACGTTAGTTTGTTCTTCAACCTCATTAAAGCTCCTAACTACAACATACATTTTGAACAACCCAGCTGTGAATTTTTTTCAAGCGTATTCAAGCCCGTAACCAGGAATTCCCCCCTCCGAGAATTTTTTTTTTTTCAAAATGTAGGTATTTCTTGCTCCTAATTTCTTCTTGACAAAGTTAAGACCCATCTTATATTACTGATTTTCATTAATTGGTATGCCGAAAACAATTGATGAAATGGTAGACACTGGGAGAACGGGAGTTGAGTTAAGAGCAACTTATTATAGTGTACATTTCTTTTCAAAACCTACGTATGGTTTTGTATACATAGCAATGAAAAAATGGAACAAATAACTTCTCTGGCTACATTTGAGGTTAATATAGCACTTAATTTTTCTAAATTGAACCCTTTATTATTTGCAACTTTATTTCACAGATTATCACTGGAACTGGAAGAAGAGAAATCAAAACAAAAAACCTTGAATGCATATCGCATGAAGAAGGAGCATATTTTGCTGTTACTATTTTGCTTTTTGTTTACACTTTTTCAGACTCCAAGGAGAACTCCTGCATGTTTGACCACTTTTTTTTATTATGTTCCATTTGGCCGGTTGAATTAATAGGAGTGATTAGCATTTTTTGATTTTCAAACGAATCTATATAAGCACAACTACCTACATATGTGTATAGGATTAGGATGAAGATTAGAATAAATACGGAATGGAATAGTGGGAATGGGATTAATAAGTGCATTTTTTGTACGGCTTTGTTTTTAAGTTAACCTTCTGGTCATGATTGAGTAATTGACCCCTATTATGTTCCTATACTTTAGGGTGTCCGTTACTTCCTAAACTTATTATTTTAGATAGCACACCCCGTCAATCGAAAGTTTATGTCGAAAGAAAAAATTATTGACCAATAAAATTTTTTTCCGAGGGTCATTAGCCTGTCATACTTTTCCCATACAAATTTGTATGGGAATTTTAAACTCTTCACATTTATTTTTTCCCTGGAACTAAAACAGTCGTTTTTTTTTTTTTTTTTGGGAATCCTTTCAAAAAACTGCATTTAAAAATGTATTACAAAAATTTAAATTATAATTTATTTCAGTTTTGTAAGTTAATAAATACTTTAATATTATATATTTCAATCTTATTTCAGCAATTTTTGTTTCACGTAAATGCCTGCCGGAAAAATTTGTTTGGTCAATATTTTTTTCTTTCGTCATAAACTTTTGATTGACGACGGACACCCTAATATATACATTAGGGTGGTCCTTATAAAGGTCATTGTCTTATTTTGAATGACACACCCCTTAATTTGTTCTAAAAAATTCCTGTCAAATTTTAGCACATTTTATTAACGTTAACCCGGCCCCCAAGACGACTGAAATTTTATATGTGAAATCCCATGAATTTTTTGAACATCCAACTTTAAAAATTCATAACTTTAGTAATGATTGATAAAGAAAATTGAATTTTCGCACAAGTGTAGTAACTTTTGTCATGTTCAGAAAAATGTAGTAAAAAAAAATTAAAACATTTATTAAAATTAAAAATTAAATAAAAAAAGATATTTTTGTTTAAATGGTTATAAATAGGGAAATAACTGTAATAAATTTGTTTCTGATACATTTTTATAAATATGACAAAAGTGACAACATTTTTTTCCAAAATTCAATTTTTGTTATCAAGATTAAGATTAAGATTTGAATTTACAAAAAACATGGGATTTCCCATATAAAACTTCAGAATTCTTGGGGGCCGGGTTAACGTTAATATAATGAGCTTAGATTTTTCTGGATTTTTTTTTATTTATTTAGAACAAATTAGAACAAACTTCATGGCCTCTTGGATAGAGGTTATGGATATTGGGAATAGGTACCTATAAAAAGAAAAATCAAATCATCCCATCAAGAAGTAATCCGATCAAAGAGCTTTTATTTATTGTATGGGTGATGTGTTCTTACTCTACTCTATTATTAAATGCGGAACAGATAAAAACACTCCAAAAAATTACTCCGAACATCGAAATATTTTGAAGTAATAGGAGTCTAAAGGGAGTAACTCCGAGCCTCTAATAACATAACTTTGTCTTTTCATTTTGTTTTCTCTGTAGATACCTACCTAGTTCTTATATTCAATAGAACTTCTGTTCTTCAGCAAACCACAAAGATAAGAAGGTACGTGTGTTTGTTTTATTTTTTATTTTTGGGCTGTTATCGGTATAATGCAGAATTTGTTTTGGTATTTATTTCATTAAAAAATGTGGGTTCTATTAAAATATATTTATAAGTATTAGATAGGTATAATTTGGTGATCGTGGTTGTGTGGTCAGTTTTGTCTTTTGTACTTTCAAATTTATAACTATAAGTTCACCAGTGTCCCCCCAGGTCTCCGGTGTCCAGGGCCACCAAATCCAATTCAATCGCCATACAATTCTTTCGTACCTTTTCATTGAATAATTTAACATAATATGTGTAGAATGGATATAGGTATATTTAAAAAAAAATATGTATATAAACTTAAACTCATAGGGGCGTATTTATATTCATTTTAGACCTGGGTCTAATTTAAACATAGGTTTAGTTGAATTTTCGGACGATGATTCTATTTTTTTAAGTTTATCATTTCAAAATATTTGAAGCTATTTGGGTAGTATACCAAGTTAGTTATCTTATAAAAATATAAAACCAACAATTTGTAATTAAAATTGGTCTGTATTCATTGAGCCAAAATTGTCTTAGACTGTAGTTTAGTTAAACCTGCGTCTATCTGCGACTATGAATATGCCCCATAGTGTTTCTACATCATCTAAATTGTGTGCCACCCGCCCCAAAAAAGTAATTTTCTAAATATGTATTTAATAAAAATACAGTGATTTGCATAAGTATAACGCACCTGTAAAAACGCATTTTATAGAAAACTGGAAATGGAATCAGTAAAGAAGTGAATTGAGTAAAAAAAAGTCCCGTTATTTTCCCTTGCGTTGTTTAGAAATTAAAAACAAATTTTTTCGTATTGCAAAAGTATAATCGCAAGAACAACGTAACCGCGTGGTACACATTAAACCGATACAGTAAAGGCCAAAATTCAAAAATCAAGTGGCCTAAGATTATGGTAGACATTAATAATTTTTTTAAAATTAGAAGATTTAAAGCTTTAATTGCTGTCCATGTTTTGACGGGCAAATTTCAATAGTTTTTTTTCGCCAAAAAGGAAAATAATATTTTTCTGAAAAACGGCTACTTTTTAATATTTTTTTATTTTCAAAAATTGTTTATTTATGGTACCACCAGTACAACCATTTTTTGATTTTCTCGAAAACAGTTAAGTTGAAATTTTTCATTTTTTTGTATGGTAAATCTTCTAAAAAAATTAACATTATTGTGAACAAAATCATTTTTTTTTAATTAAAAAAAAATCTAATATTTTTTTTTTGAAAACGACTCGGTCAATATTTTTTAAACTGTAAAATAATTTTGTATTGTTTTGTAGAACACTTAAAAAAATCATGGGTCTAAATTCAAAAATAACAGTACCTTCCATACAAATGTTGAAAACCGTTAAGGAAATAGTAATTTTTTTCGAAAACGGATCCAAGAATTTTGATAAAAAGATGTTCGTTTACTATTAAAGGTATGGTCAATAGTTTGGTAAAAAAAAGCAATAACGGTTATTAACGGTACCTGTCATAGAACCGATTTACCGTTTAACTTCGTATTTTTTCGGTGTCCTACGATTTTTTGCTACAGGGTGACAGTCGAACGCACTAACCATTCCGCTACGTGATACTACACTTAACAAATAATGATGACACATAAAGTTAAAGGGCAGTCTCAAAAACTGGAGCTAAATTCCTACAAGATTATTTTAAAAATTTATGAAATACATTGCGTCGCCTGAGAATTAGTTTGTTCCATACGCCACTTTTGTCGTTTTTGAGTTAGGAATGGATTCTATGGAAATTTTGTATGCTCTTTCTAAATCTGTGATCCGATTCGAGCTATGTCTTTCCAATCCCGAGATATCGAACATCGATTTTGTTCCATATCCACCAAAATCAACAGTTTTTAGAATTGTTTTGTGCCATAAACCATTTTTTGGCGTTTGGGACAACTTTACCATGCAATTTTCCGCAGTTTTTTTGTCAGAATTGTTTTGTTCCACGTGCATATCACGGCGAAGAGATAAGAAAGTTGAGAATGGGTTTGTCCTACGTGCACTTTTGTTAAAGAAATGCTATTTACAATGATCGCAAACAAAATTTTAGTATTCGCTTGTGCCACCTCCATTATAGTTGTGTAGATATTCGGAGACGATTGAATGAAATCAGCTAGTTGTGGCTTGAAGTTGACTGCCAAGGTGATAGGACGTGCGATCGGGGATGTTTTTGAGTTTTTTTTTGTAAAGGACACTGTTTCATCTGAACCTCGTTCTGTGGCCAGCGGTATCGGTAAGTACCTGTTTATTTTTCCAATTTATTTAAATAAATGCAGGATATAAAGTTTACATATATATTTTTTTTTCAAATAAAGCATGTTTGATGACGCATTATTGCCCAAGGATCTTAGTTCTTCCTTTTTGTCGTCGGGATATTTTTCAAGTAATTATAACTTACTCAGTTATTTCAAGGTAACACATTCTATGCTAACTGTTATTTTTCCGAAAGGTGATGATTCAAAAGCTGATCTAAATTATTCAGCTGTGGTGCGTTCTTTTATTAACCATAGTTAACTATGGTAAACTATAGTTAACAATAGTCGTTCCTTTATTACAAAAAAATTACGATTTGTAACTATATGACGTCTTCACATCGTTCCTAAATTCAGTTTATTAGTGTCAAATAGTTACAATTAGTAACTATTTCCAACTCATCTCCATGATATGAGTTGAAAGTGTTGATCTGTCAAAGCACATGTGAGAAGGTTTGTTTACAAAAAAATAAAAATTGAAGAATAAAAACAAAGCTTTTGGTGAAGTGAAATGAATTAAAATTGAATTTTTTACCATTTTTAATGAAAAAGGAGGGTATATTGTTAAAAAATAACGTGATTTTATGGTAATTAACGATGAAATAAAGTTTTCCAAAATGTTCGTTTGACAGATCAACAATATCTAACAATTAATCGTTCCTAAATGGAATGTAACAATTTTCAACTAAATCTAGCAATGACACTTCAACAATTTTTTTTGACATAACAACCAAAGTTAACTATGGTTAATAAAAGAACGCACCACTGATAATAGTTGTGACAGCAAAATCCCAAGAACGTCAAAAACAAGTAAACAAAGCAGTCAAAAAAGCAGTAAAAGTGTTATAATTTCAGTTGTTTTGTTTGTTTTTTAAGAAGAATGTTAAGTGTTTATTGTCTATTGGATTTATTAAATAAAAAAACTTTATTGGAAAAAGAGATGTAATCGATTTTCTTTTCAAATTTTATCATCCAAATCCATGCTTTCTTGCCTTTCAAATATACATTTGATGAGAATTGCTTTGTGCCATATCCATTTTTTTGTGTTCCACGTGTTTAAAAAAAAAAATCATTTTCAAAATGTATGACGTGGGACACAAGTCAAAAAAGGGGACTTATACGCTATAAGCTCATAAGACTAACTTCAAGTTAAAAAAATAAAAAAAAAAAAAGTTTCGGAGTACCAAGTACGCAAACCTTTAAATACGTTTTTCTCAAAAAAATGCCAATGGCGTTTGGAACATACCAATTCTCGGGCGACGATTTGTTTTTGACCACTAGCCGTAATTAAAAACAAAAAGAGTACACAAAAACGAGTTGTTTTTAATATTTAGTCAATCTTTTTTTAGATTTTCCAAATATCGATCACGATTATTATCTAACTACTAGGTCTTACAAGAAAATAAACCAACAAAATTCTTGAAAGCTTTCAAATTAATTTTTCGAACCTTTCTTTCGCAATGAATGATTAAAAACTTAAAAAACAATTAAAGGAACAAAGTTCATTGATTTTAAACATTGTTCTGTCATCACCAAAAGGATCAAAAATGACGATTTTTGACAACTTTTTTTTTACATTTGCATTTAGTTATTTTTTCATTCATAATAATTTTAATAAAAAAAAAAGAGTTGTCAACTTACTTATTAGGTTTTTAAGGAATTAAGATAAAAAGAAAAATACTCCGTATGTAATTAAGATAATTATCTGGAACGCTATAATATTGTATATTTCTGTTGTAAAAGCTTATGTTATTAAGACTACAAAAATATCTGATCGCAGAAGCGGCCTCTAACAAGCTTAGTCCGCCTCTGGGGACAGTTGTCTATTTCCGAAAACATTTGAAAATCCATAAATGAAGGTTATCGTCAACCACAGCAACGGCTATAAATTGTCATGGTATTCCAAGATAAGCCCATGGTCATATGAATTCGATTGTAATTTGATTTTAAGCAGTTGGGTTCTGAATTTTACTGTAACAAGACAATATGAAGTGTAGCTTAATAATAATTTTTCTATGCTTCGCGATTTTTCCTTATTTTTCCGTTGCCAAAACGTGTATTGAGGAAAAAACAATAATCACATATGAAAAAAAGCTCCTAACGAAAATCGAAACTTATCGAAGATTTCCCAAGATTTGGAAAATACATTCAAAAACTGTTACGTACACTGTAATTGAAATGGTCCCAAAGAACATAACGCTTGCGGTTTGTTGTGAGGGATACGATTATGATAGTTTAAACAGAATCTGTAAACCATACTGTGAAGTGGAATGTCCTCAATTTTCAGCTTGCGTTGAACCAAATACTTGCGAATGTTATAATGGCTATAAAATGGAAGGAGACAGGTAAGCATAAAACGATGCTGCAACTGATATGAGTGCAAAGGTATTTTTTTGTAACAATTATTGTTTAATAGTTCAATTCTGTACAATGTAAAAAATATCAAGTTAATTTTAAAGGAATGATAATCCAAAAAGAAAAAATGAGTACCTAATTAACATCACTTTTCCACTCACAGTCAACAAAAGTGCTATAAAATTCAAAAAAAATGATTTGATTTAACGATTTTGAAATTTACACAGATGTGAGCCAATATGCGAACCAACTTGTGATGCCAATGCTTTTTGTTCCAGTTCTTTTGAATGCCAATGCAAATCTGGTTTCCAATATAATTATTTAACGGAAATGTGTGATTCAACTCAGGGCATGATGTCTTCAACCTTAAAGAGCATTTCGACGCCCACATTAATAGATCTTATAACAGGTCGATTATTTAGTTCTGAGTCAACAACAAAACCACAACCATTTTTAACTACATCTGAGCCACCTTCAACAGAATTAATATCAACAGAATATTCAGAATCGACCACTTCTTCAACAACAGAGTCATATCAATGGACGGCGTTAACAGAATCAACTACTGATTTTGCAACTACATCAGAGCCATCTTATACCGAAATAATTTGGACGGACTCAACAGTATCAACTACTGAATCAGATCAACCTTCAACCAAAATAATTTGGACGGACTTAACAGCATCAACTACTGAATCAGATCCATCTTCAACAGAAATAATTTGGACGGACTTAACAGAACCAACTACTGAATCAGATCCACCTTCAACTGAAATAATTTGGACGGACTTAGCAGAATCAACTACTGAATCAGATCCACCTTCAACCAAAATAATTTGGACGGACTTAACAGAATCAACTACTGAATCAGATCCACCTTCAACTGAAATAATTTGGACGGACTTAACGGAATTAACTACTGACTCAGATCCAACTTTAACTAAAATAATTTGGACGGACTCAACAGAATCAACTACTGAATCAGATCCACCTTCAACCAAAATAATTTGGACGGACTTAACAGAATCAACTACTGAATCAGATCCGACTTCAACTGAAATAATTTGGACGGACTTAACGGAATCAACTACTGAATCAGATCCAACTTTAACTAAAATAATTTGGACGGACTCAACAGAATCAACTACTGAATCAGATCCACCTTCAACAGAAAGAATTTGGACGGACTTAACAGAATTAACTACTGAATCAGATCCACCTTCAACAGAAATAATTTGGACGGACTCAATAGAATCAACTACTGAATCAGATCCACCTTCAACTGAAATAATTTGGACGGATTCAACAGAATCAACTACTGAATCAAATCCACCTTCAACCGAAATAGTTTGGACGGACTCAATAGAATCAACTACTGAATCAGATCCACCTTCAACTGAAATAATTTGGACGGACTTAACAGAATCAACTACTGAATCAGATCCAATTTTAACCAAAATAATTTGGACGGACTCAACAGAATCAACTACTGAATCAGATCCCCCTCCAACAGAAAGAATTTGGACGGACTCGACAGAATCATCTACAGAATCAGATCCACCTTCAACCGAAATAATTTGGACTATAATATGGACTGATTTAACACCTCATCTAATACATACCTCGAACCCTTCGGGTCGGCATATGGGGCCTTGCTGGACCCCTAAACATTTTCATTCATTTGTTTTCAAATATGTGTTGTATGTAAGCGAATGAGACATGACATCAGACACGAAGCTCACTACACGGAAACAAACATAATCCTCCTTAACTATACCTCTCTTGCTTTCAGCAAATAAGTGGGTAGAACTACAATCAATCTGAGCCCCATACAAATGGTTTGAACATTAATGTTCTTTTTTTTTTTATTTTCAATTTGAATTCCAAATTTTCAAAAACCGTTCATTAAAACAAATTTATTTAAAAATATAAAATAAAAAGGGATTTTTGGCTTTTCAAACAGGTATACAGGACATTGTAAGTGCTGCCGTTGTATTTTCATAATCTGTTAAGTGATTTTTTGTAGAAAATTGCTTTAAGCGCTCTTTCTTTACCAGCAAATAGGTAATGCCATTGTGGATAGAGAAGAGCGTTTTCCTACATTAATGCAATCAAAACAAAAAGCCGTTCTAAGATTAAAGTACAATTCTTAGATCCATTAATGAGGTTTAAGATTCGTTCCCATGTAAATAAATTCTTTCTGCAATAACTTTCAACCAACCCCAAGTATGCTTCAAGCCTTCAATTCAAATTATGTACGAGAAAATCTTCGAATGAAGATGAGGAAGATATTAGCTCATACATCATCGAAACTTTTTGTAATAATTAAAATAACTTATGTATACCTAAAATGTCTTAAATTCAATTTCCTTGCTGCAATTATAATAGTGTAAGAGCCCAGGGCCGCCAGACATACGTTATTTTATAAAAGCTAAGATTTTTTTCTGCGAACAGATACTATGGTAACTAAGAAAAAATAAATACTAAGAATCTTCAATCTGGGTGCAATTAAGAAGTAGCGAGTTTAAAGTTGCATACAAATGTTGCAACATTGCGTTATCTTATCAAAGCTGAATTTTTGAGGTCCGTCAAGCTGCGTCATCCACAACGGAAATTCCAAATTCTAATGATGCAGGAATTAAGAGCTTTTTTGGAGCTAATTTATTACCCTAATCCGGGCGGAGCACTAAAATGCCTTTCCACTGAAACCCGTGGACGACGCAGCTTGACGTTAAGCTACGTCGTCCGCGGGTTTCTAACAAGTTTTTTTTTATTTTTTCTTTTGTCAAATACCTACAGCAAGTCTTCAATTTATAGCACATTCGGTACCTATTTTCAAGGTGAAATTATGTAATACTAAATTTGAGATTTCGATAGTGTATGAGCTCCAAAAAAGCTCTTAATTCCTGCATCATTAGAATTTTTAATTTGTTTGTATTTATAAATGTGGACGACGCAGATATATTAAATTGCTCGCACTGAACAGCAAGATTCTACATTTATGAGCCTCAAATAATTTTGTCAAAATAGGAGAATAAGGGACGAACCAACAATTTCACGATCAACAACGTTAAAATATGCTGCCAAAAAAATAAAACAGAGGAAAAACTGGGTCCTTTACGCACATTTCAGGGCCATCGACTTCAGCTGCAGTACTTAAAAATAATGCAGCTGCTTTGAAAAGAAAAATAACAAATATCATAGAATAAAAATGTTTTGTATGACAAAATAGTCAAAGATTTATTATTAATAAATTTGATTTATATATTGGACTAGTGTATTGTTTTAAAAGTTTAAGACAGTGCAACAAGTGATTCAAATTACAATGGTTGAATGAAACTTTGAATTTTCTTTTGTAGGGATTGAAAACGTTTAATTAATTCCTAACATTTTTAAACAGTTTTACTTGGATAACAGTGCCCTTGGTGGCCTGCATTTGGAAGGCCACCCACCAAAGGTCCAAGAAAATTATACATCCTCTAAGCAGAGCAAGGACCCAAAAAAGAATTAAGAGTCTTAGAACGCACAACACGGGTAACTTTATGTACTGGTGCCCAACAAAAACTGTCAAAAAACTTCTAAAATGATTCATGAATACGAAATATTTAATCTTCATTAACTAATGTCCTTCTCATAGTCTAAGCCCTCGATTCCCAAACTATGTTCCGCGGAACCCAGGGGTTCCGCCGAAAAGTTTTCAGGGTTCCGCGACTTTCTCGAATTACAAACAGTAAAAACACAAAAATATATTTTTTAGTACCGCGAAACCGGGTGACTTTGGCGCTTTAAAAAAAAATTAATAACTTTTGGAGACTTTTTTACAGAGTAAAAATTTTTTCACAAGTTTCGTTAATTTAAAGACAATTCAGTTAGCTATGTAGTTTAATTTTTGAAAAATTGTTAATTTCTGCTCTTTTGCAGCCTTATTAGGAGATTGTACTTATAGGTAAGCTTCATTCGTCTTTTTATGACAAGTTGTCTTATAATTTCGATGCATTTTTCCATAATTTGTCATAGCTAAAGTCACTCAAAATGCAGGCCAATGCAATCCCATCATATGCCAATTTTTTATAAAAAGCTATAAACTACAATTTTTCGTTTTATTGTTACATTAGTAAATTAAAGCAAATTCGATAACTGCGTAAAAATTATTTTGCTGTAGTATTTTCACAACGTATTGAAAATTTTCAACATTTGTTGATGTTTTAAGGTATTTTAATAAAAATTATTTAGTTTATGACTTTGTTCTTAATTTATCCTAATAAGCTACAATCATTTTTAATTTACATTTACATTTGTAGAAAGAAAGATGAAAAGACTGGAAAAGTTCTTTTTATAAAACAAAATAGAAAAATGTGCGTTTATTGACCAAATTCACCTACCAACCAGGTCAATTTTTTCCCAGCTCACGTTATGTAATCATTAAAGTGTTTGACGTTTACATTTTCTTTTAATCGAAGTGTGAGCTTCTCATAATTTAAAAAAAGCTAACAAAAATGATACAACAACACTCAATTTCATAAGAATTTTACGACCCACACTCATAAACAATATTTCTCATAAGCCCACATTTCATAAACAAAAAATTGATTTTGAAATCAATTGTACTGTTTCTTATCATTTGATGCTATCGTTAAGAGTCGAGTTTCCAAACTATATTTTGACCTTGTTAAGGGTTCCAAAGTTTAAAAAGTTTGGGAATCGCTGGTCTAAACCCTATTTTTTGCATTTTAATTGTTTTTTGTTGCACTTTTTTAGATTTTTGAAAATAAATAATTAGCCTATGTTCATTCCATCAAAGCTCTCGATCCACAAATTTTCATTCCAATCATTTCAGTATTTTCTTAGATAAAGTGGAACAAACAGACACACAAACACACTTTCACATTTATAATATTAATCATTAAGATTATAGTGTTGTTTTTGAAGTGAAACTTCTTTGCACACGTTGAGAGTGAAATTTTAAGGTTGAATTTTTGTGAAACGAAAAAATGTAACGCCACATGTGCAACGCCGAGATCGTTGTTTAGCTAAGTGGTGGGAGGTAAAGTAAAAGTAAACATTTTTATTGATAGGTTAATATATTTTATAGTGCAATAATTTTGGATTTTTTGATAATCTATATTATTGTAGCAGATAAAAGGGAAAATGTCCTTCTATCTCCTTTTTTCCAATTTCTTTAATTAGAATGCTAGAGTTTTGAAATTTTTTTGGTGAAAAGATAATGAAATTCTTAGAATCTTACTAGTTTAAGACTTTTATCTATCTCCTACTGGTATGGAGATATATACTATTTTAAACATTTTATCTCAAAATAGGCTAATTTCAAAAAAATTAATTAAATCAGGAGAGTCCGCTAAAAATTTGAATTATATGTATATGGTTGCAAAATTTGGATTGTGCAGAGATTTTGAGTGTAGAAATTTTTGGAAATAGTCGGAAAACCTACTCAAATAAACTGATTTATATCTTTTAAATTTTCACCTTTTTTAATTTAAATGTTCACCATTATTGTTTAATTTTAAAGTTTACAACCCCAACCCATCGATCATTTTGATATTACGCATATCAGCTTAATATCCCTATACTAACCGAGATTTTTAGATTGCCAAAGAAGCCACGAGTACCGAGTTACATGCCCTCTTTTTATTTTAAATGAATAATGAATTCAAATAGGTAAATAAAAAAATTAAATAAATTTATTGAAATATAAGTTTTTTTTTTTTATTTCATCTACCGAATGTGATCAATTTCGCTTTTTATATTTAGCATTTTATTATTTCGCATATTATTATTTTTTAAATTGTTTTGCATTTCAATATTTTAAGTACATGTTTATGAATTTCGCGAGAAATTATTCCAAGCGATTTTCGGTTTTTGCGATATTTTTTTTTTTTCGTTTTGCGGTTTTTTGCGATATTGTTTTTTAAATTTCGATATTAGCTCATACAAATCTGGCAAGCATGCATTCATGCGTTTATTTTATAAAAATTGGTTTAATACTTTTGCACAAAAAAAAACTAAATAATTTTATCGCAGTTTGGAGGAATTGTGCGGTTACAACCAACACATAAAAATGTTTACTATTTTTATTGTTGCTTAAATTCCAACAAATACCACTGTTTATACAAATAGCATAACATTATATGTTAAAACTTGCATTCAAATAAGTGGTATACTCAAAATCCTTCTATCAAATTGATTTCTTAAAGGTTTTGAATGTAATAATTCTTAAAAGGAATACAACGCACAACTCCAATATATGGAACAAAACTGTGGAAAAATAATTTGTCTTAAAAATTTTAAATACAATATTCATGTCGATTACAGAATCCGCAAAATTGTATTCCCGGGGAGTTGACTCGATCCAGAACGACTTTGGTGCGGTTTTGAAATGTCAAAAGTGATATATTCCATATCGGTAACATAGTTTGAAAAGCCCATCCGCATTCCATACAACTTTTGACATATAAAATCCCCACCAAAGTCGTTGCGGATCGAGTCAACTCCCCCAGAATACAATTTTGTGGATTCTGTAATCGACATGATTGTCTTCTGACAAGGCTTTTTTTTTGGAAAATCCAGAACGGCGCATATTTAATTTGTATGTGAGTAATCCGAATTTTTTAACTATGGAGCAAAACTACGACCGACGGCTAAATTATAGTAGGTTCCTGAGGACACAATTTTCTTTCTTACAATCATGTACTGGATAGTTTTATATTTTAAAAAATGTCTCATATTCTGAAGGCACAAATTGTATACCTACTCAAACTCGCACTAACCACGTATTATTTACTTATATCTAACCGTATTATCATTTCTATACTCAAAGTTATATTAAAATACAACAAATTTATCTCTATAGTCTTTTTCTATGAACAATATTTATTCACAACGACATCTTCGATGTATGAAAAATCTTAATATGGTATTTCTCAAGATAAGCCTGCGAGGTATTACCATGGTTTTAAACAAAATAAGCATTTGGCAGTTGTTATCCAGTTTTCTTATCACCCAAAAATACCGCACATACTAATACAATCTGCAATAACTTTGCGAAAAGTACATATAAATCACTGAAAAAGCAAAACTAAGCTACTTAACTTGAAGTCATGCAGATTTGATCTTAATACCATCGTGCTCAGTTAGATTCAAGATCTTATTGAAACAAGACAATAATTATGAAGTGTAGCTTAATATCAATTCTTCTATGGCTTTTAGTTTCTCCATATTTTACCGAAGCCAATAACTGGTGTAGTCAAGAAAAAATAATCAACACGAAAGTAGTGAAAGTCATGACAAAAACTAAACCATTTCGAAAATTTAATTGGGTTGGCCCTGTGAAGAAAAGAACTATTTCTTTTACTGTCATTGAAATAGTCCCAAGGATCATAAAACAAAAAATTTGCTGCGATGGATATGCTTATGATAGTATAAACAGAATATGTGAACCATTTTGTGGAGTTGAATGTCCGCAGTTTTCAAAATGTGTTGAGCCAAACAGGTGCAAGTGTAATTATGGATATCAAATGAAAGGAGATAGGTAAGCTTATAACGAAAAGATGTATTTGAAGAAATACTGATATAAAAATTACAATTTTAAACTTTATAAAGATGCGAGCCAAAGTGTGAGGGTTGTCTTGTACTACCTACAACAAAAAAAAGAACTGTGAGTAAGCTGTTCATAACTCCACCAGCGACATCTACAATAGAAAGTACAACTGTGAGCTTGAACAAAATGTCTGCTGCATCAGGGCCACCTACAACAAAAAAAAGGCCTGTGAGTACTCGGTTCACAAGTCCACCAGCGCCATCTACAGCAGAAGGTACAACTTCATCAGCGCCACCTACAACAAAAAAAAGAACTGTGAGAAAGCTGTTAAAAACTCCACCTGCACCATCTATAATAGAAAGTTCAACTGTGAGCTTAAACATAATGTCTGCTACATCAGGGCCACCTACAACAAAAAAAAGTCCTGTGAGTACTCGGTTCACAAGTCCACCAGCGCCATCTACAGTAGAAGGTACAACTTCATCAGGGCCACCTACAACTAAAAAAAGAACTGTGAGTAAGCTGTTAAAAACTCCACCAGCGATATCTATAATAGAATGTTCAACTGAGAGCTTAAACATAATGTCTGCTACATCAGGGCCACCTACAACAAAAAAAAGTCCTGTAAGTACTCGGTTCACAAGTCCACCAGCGCCATCTACAGCAGAAGGTACAACTTCATCAGGGCCACCTAAAACAAAAAAAAGAACTGTGAGTAAGCTGTTAAAAACTCCACCAGCGGCATCTGCAATAGAAAGTACAACTGTGAGCTTAAAAAAAATGCCTGCTACATCAGCGCCATCTACAATGACAGTGAATTTAACAGAATTGTGTAAATATGAATGTTTCTATGGGTTTTGTTTAGATGGACAATGCCAATGTCCCAACGGATCAGTCTTTAGCCAAGAGTTAAATGGCTGTATTATGAGTTCTTCCTGTAATAAAACTCACATAATTTGTCATAACGGAATTTGCAATCAAGTTCAAGATAATAGTTGCAAATGTCTTCCCGGATTCGTCTATCAATCCGATCAAGGCTGTGTTCCTTATTGCGATCAAAATTGCATAAATGGGATTTGCGTAGCTCCGGGAAAATGTAAATGTGCCGATGGTTTTAGTCAGAACCCTGACAATTTATTTGAGTGTGCTTCACTTTGGAAATTATCTGGAAAACTTGAAATGCATGACGAATCAGATTTATGGGCTGTTGTGATGGCAATTCTCATCATAGCCATCATAAATGGATTATTTAAAATAATTAATAAATCAAAACTGCATAGTTATGCATATGCTATATGATGAAATAAATAGTAAGAGCTTTTATGTATTTTTGTCGCGCATAATTATAGTGGTTTATTTATTATTTATTTGTCATGCTTATATTCAAAATATTCAATACATTATAATATCGATCATAAAGACGACTTAAATTATGAGTTTATAGATTTTTAATATACATTACATATGCCGAATAATGGAACCGATACAATTGAAGCGCTTAGAAGATGAAGGTGTTAAGTGACATTTTTTGAAATTTGCTTTTTTACCTACAGATGAAAGTGTTATATGAAAACTTAAATTTCTGACTCGTCTGAACTCTTCTATCGCCTCTAGATTCATATTTAGCCAAAGATGAAGGTGTTATATGTAATCACTTTAATAATAAACTTTGTGGATGAATGTGTTAAATGCGCTTAAGTCCTTTTATTAAGTCCTTTATACAAAACTAATTTTATCTGAACTTTTCATTTCGTGCATAAAGGTGTTAAGTGGGCACTTTAAGATAAGACATTATAGGTGAACACCACAAGAATCAGTGCATGTGCAGGCAAGAGGCACCAGCCAACACACTACTTCAAATTTTAATATCCCGACGCAGGTGGCTTAACATGATGGCTAAATATTGTATAGTCTTACGCACAATTTGAAATTGATTTTTTCACACACATCTATTAGTCTAAGAACCAACGAGATTAAAAGTCAAGTCATTTGCGTAATGTTGTAACCCATACCAAAACTAGCCGATACCCTTGACGAATGGGTGTTAACCTTATAGGTGTGACAAAAATAACAGAAGTCAAGTCATTTGCTTAACATTTGCTCCAATGCTATTTGCATTAGGACACTCTCACAGGCTTAAGTTCAAAAGTGAAGACCGAAATTCCGTGAAGAACACCGTCTGACTGGGTCGGGTATATTTGCGCCAAGAACCAAACTATCTGTACCGATGGGACAGTCCACAAGCCTTTTCCAGGTGGAAGTAAACGCCATAGGTAAATGAGCAGAACCTTGAAAGAAACTGCCGAAATCGTAACATTGCCATCATGTCAGATAGTCAAGCCTTGCTTAAAGCGTAGAGCGTAAAACTCCTATGCCATTAGCTCAAAACTGGTATGGGAATGCTTGCGTAGGTTAAATGAACTGTGCAAAAATAACCGGGTCACGCGGGTATCGATGGTATAGAGGAGGCAGACTCCCTAGCCAAAATAGGAGCAACTCATGCTGATTAGGTGAAAATGTGTTCAAAAACAAGATCAAATTAGAAGAGGAGGCAAAAAGATCCAAAATTTGGAATGAACTCCCAAAACTGAGGCAGGCCAAACTACTACTTGGGAACTACAACCAAGAACGCTACAAAACCTTCATAGATCTCATCAGGAACAGCCTAAGAATAATAACGGGCAATTCGAAGGTTTTGAATGAAATCTAGGTCTTGGCGTAACATTTTTGCTTCAAAACCTAGCCGACAGTGACTCTGCAAAAAAGCAGACGAAAATTCCTTCACGAATACCCCAGCAGACAAATTTTATTTTTAATTTATTGCAAGGTTCAATTTATGGACTCAATAAAATGGATTCGCAGGCAGTATGGTTCTTACCTTTACAAAGAATGCTATGATGAATATGTTCCTTATAGTAAGGTTATTATAGCCAAAAGTAATAAAACGTCCTGATTATAATCAAGATTGTATGCCAGGAGAGAACAAATTGAAACAACTTTCTGCAGAAAAAATTAAAAAGAACAGATGAATTTTGTCCGTGTAGAACATCAATGGTTTTATTTAAATACAATTTCAGCAGATCCTGGAGAAGGGAAACAGAAAAAAACAAACAAAAAATAAGTAAATTACAACATATCAAAAAGTCACTTAACACCTTAATAAAAACAAAATTAAATTAAATACAAAAAAGTTCCTAGATAAAGGTGTTAAATGCACAAAAGTGTAAATATCTCAACAACTATTTGCGTTAAATAAAAAAAATTCCTAAAATTAAATTCAACTGAGTTTTATTGACTTTAAATTATCCATACAGTATTTTTCTTATTTTTATAAAAAAAGTTATAGGCAATAAACCTTAAATGCTTATAACTCAAATGTTTAAAAATGTCGCTTACGTCTTTTATCTTCTAAGCGCTTCAATTAAAGACATGATAAACATTTTTTTCACTTTTAAATTGAAAAAAAAAAATACAAAACTGTATTTTTTTTTCTTTTTGTAGCCAATGAACCTGTATGCATAAGCACATGAGAGAGGTGAAGGCGAATATCAAAGCTTTTTTCTTCTTCTTGTTTAGGAGCAGTAAATCACAAGGCCAAAACAACGATATATTGTATAGAACAGTTAGAAAATACGTCTTCATTTCCAGGATAAGGAATATATTAGTATCAATTATTTTAACTGCTTTTAAATACTTTTTTTGTCTTTTTTAACCAGTTTATAAAATAAATAAAACTTTACTTCTTAACCCTCTGTAAATGAAACACGATTGTAGACCATTTTATTTTGCAAAAAAAAATATTTGGTAAAGCATTTTTAGTATCCAAATCGAGGTCAGATTATTGAGGAACATATTATTTGCCATATTCATCACTTTAAGTCAAACGGTTATAAATACACTGAAAACAAAAATCATAAACGAAAATAACTCACATTTTAGGATTTTTCGTAATCGTTTTTTTATAAAAAATACTTAAAAAAAGTATAAACAAAAAAAAACTTTTTTGACAATTAAGTGGTTAATTAAAAAAAGGAACATTAAGGAACCAAAAACAAAAAAATTATATAAATTTTGTGATCACATTTTTTTTCATTTTTCACAACTAAAGCCTAGTACTCACCTCGAGTGTAAATGAAATTTCTATATAAAAGTGACACTTATTTTACTGCGATGGAATTTAAAACGAGAGGTGAGTATCCAAATTTGAAAATGAAATGTGAACCGGTTCAAAATCAATTTCATTTCATAATTTTCATTTCCCAATGTACGACCACTAAGAAAAACAAACGAAAGTGTGGAAAACTGTGACATTTGTCTATTAATTTATTTTGGTGATAATAAAATTGAAAATAAATGAATAAAAAGCCGAAGGAATTATTTTGGACCTGACAATAACTTATTTTTGAATCGCTAGTGCTACCGACAGGACAAAATCAACAAAAGTTGCAATTAATACAGTTTTCGTTATTTTTTTTATTAAAAATTCTTTCAATTTGACAGTCATAAAAATAAATATTTTTTTCAATCAAAGTGAGTATCAAATATTAGAAAACTGAGGACTGAAAATTCACTTGGAGAATCAATTATGGTTTCATAATGAATATTCACGAGAATTTGAACCGCATTTATTTTTCATTTCATAAAGTGGTATAAAATAAATAAAGATAAGAAAAAATTGATTTTTTAATTTTAAAATCATGGTCAGATTATATAAGAATATATTTTTATTTCCACTTCATCACCTTAAGTTAAAGCCTCTGTGTGAAATGAAAAATAAAAACCGTTTGAAATTCACGTGAGTAATCATTATGAAACCATAAATAATTCTCCACGCGAATTTTTAGGCCTCAGTTTGCAAATTTTTAATACTCACTTTGAATGAAAAAAATAATTTGATTTATCTGATAGTTGTACAGAATCTTCAAATGCTTGAGAAGACTATTTTAATTCAATAGTTTGGTTTTTGGCTTTTCAGTAACACTTAATATTCAAAAATAAACAAACGTAAGATCCAAAATAATTCTTTAGGCTTTTTTATTCAATTAAAAAAACTTTTATTTTCATTTATTGACAAATGTCACACTTCCTAGTGGTCGAACGTTAGGAAATGAAAATCATGAAATGAAATTAATTTTGAACCGGTTCATATTTCACTCTCACATTTTGGGTACTCAGCTCTCGTTATGAATTTCATCGTTGTGAAATTAATGTCACTTTTATATAGAAATTTCATTTTCACTTGAACTGAGTACTAGGCTTAAACTGTTATTGATACACTGAACAAAAAAAAACTTAAACGAAAATAATTCACATTTTTAAGATTGTTCATCCTCATTTTTTATAAAAAAAAAATACTTGAAAAAAGTTTATAACAAACAAAACTTGTTTTTTGCGTTAGTTGAACCATATTCTATATTAAATTAACATTTTTTAAAGAAAAGAGTTAAAAATGTAGGTACTATTCCTCACTTACAATTACAAAAATTAATGAAATAATTTTGTAACACCCCAGTGGGCGCGTGGTCTACGATCGTAGCGCTGTTTGATGGCGGTCAAAAGTAAAGTAAGTATACATTGTAGCTCATATGTAGTTGTACATAAAAAGATGATAACAGTTTTTTCAAAGAATTGATAGATTTGGATAAAAACGGTCAGAAACACTGGGCGGGTGCAGTACGCTTAGTCAAACAAATTAATATGGGAGGATGTTTATTATGTTTTTGGATGGGGAAATTTTGTTTGTTGGGGTTATGTTTTGAAAAATAATTTCTATTGAAAAGCTAAGTCTTAAGAGTGGTACCGAAAGGGAAATGCACGCTATCTTGAATAATTTGATTTTTCTTATTTTGTTTAATAACTCCCGAAGAGTTAATTTTGTTCACAAAACTATTTGAAAACAATTTGTATAGACAATACAAATCGGTCCAAAGTTCAATTTAATAGGACGTACAAAATGAAGATATCCATCAAAATTCAGCTTTGTTGGAACTTTTTTGGAAGTATGGACATTTTTGTATCTCACTCTCCTATTTAACTATCAAATGATAACTCAGAGTTTTATGTTTTTTCATGTCTAAAAAAATACTATTAATTCAAAAATAAAATTATTTTTTGTATGTTTTATTTTTCAGAAACTATTTTTGTTTAAAGAATTATTCACAAAAATAATTCTTAAAATTTGAATTCATTCTTGTTTATTTATATGTAAGCCTTTTATTTATAACATTGCACAAAATTCAAACGCCAAATGATAACTTACGCGAATGAAATTTAGTGCGTTGGTTTTTCAAAAAAAAAAAAAAATATTCAACATTTCTTTTTTACAACAAATTTATAAAAATGTTTAGCACTATTTTTTTTTTTTATTTTGTGAATAACCTAAAGACCCGGTGGACAAACGAACGTACTTAGCATAAGTCATCATTTGGGGTGTTGGACAAGCTTGGACAACGAAATGTTGAATAACTTTTTAATTAAGGTAAAATTTTTTTGCTGGACTAACCTGGACAAACCGTGAAAAAACGATTGAGATTCGAACAATTTAGCTAAAAAAAATTTTTAATTTGTATGGTGATATTATAAAAAGAAATATCGAATAACTTTCGAACTAAGGGTCAAAAACGATTATCTTAAGGAGCCGGTGGACAAACGAACGCACTTATTCTCATCCTCCTAAGTCATGTATTAGGGTCTGTAGCCGAGTTTTTTTTATGTTGGGGAGTTTGCTATAAAAAAAGCTTGATAAATAATTTTTTAAGGGTGGAAAACGATTTTTTTGCTTGGACAAACATGGACAAACGATTCTGATAAATCCCACCCAAAAATTGTAAGTTCGGGGTTCCAACTTCACACAGCTGAATACTTCTTTCTACTATCATATTATTGTCTCTTAAACTATAAAACATTTTTGCAGTAGCAAGATATTATTATGATAACTCTGTATGTAAATTGTGCGGTTACAACAAAAATGTTAAGTTTATGCTGTTAATAAATCACTTCCTATTAAAAATATATATATCAATTGTTTTATCACATAACCATCACATAAAGATATTTACTATTTTGATTGTTGGTTAAATTCGAATCCAAACCACTGTATATAGCTTTGAAGCGCAAGAGGAAGTAAAGTGAGTAGTTTTTTGTTTGTTTTTACATTATTTGTTTAAACACGCACTAGAGTAAGTGGTATCTAGAATATGGCACTCATAATCCTGCTACCAAATTAATTTGTTAATGCTTTTCAATGTAAAAGTTCTTTAAAAGAATTGAACGCACGACTGGAATATAGGAAACAAAACTGTGAAACAAAAAAAAAGCAATCTGGCTTACAAATTTTAAATTCAATATTGGTCAGCCTTTTTGTTGGAAAATCCAAAACGGCATATTAACTTTTGTAAAGGGGTTTCCAATAAGAGGTGTTATTTTGAATAGCCCACTTTTTTGGCAGTTGTCATTTTTGAAGCTGTAATTTTTTAGCATTTGACAAGTAAAAACTACGCCATTAATAAAATTGGAACGATACAAGCTTCAACAACGCATTGAAATTATTAAAATTCACTATAAAAAATGAATGAAAATAATCCGGAATTTCATCGAAAAATCATCTTGACTGATGAGGCCCATTTCCACCTCGGTGGCTACGTCAACATGCAAAATGATTGCATCTGGGGCTCCGAAAACCCTATATTTATTGTTGGAAAGCCTCTCCATCCTCAAGGAGTAACTGTTTGGTGCGCTTTATGGTCCAGCCGGCCGGCGCGGTGCACTATGGGACCAAATGATCAAAACCATCTCAAAAATCCGTAACTTCTTTGTTTATCACACGTATACTTGAATAACCAGGAATTGAAACTAAGAACAAAATTTAATTTGAAATATACTATTTTCTTTGTTTTAAATAATATAAAACATAAAAGTTGTAGATTTCGTTCAATCTATATGTGTAAATCCTGTTGAAACAAGAACTATTGCACCGATTTTGATGAAATTTGTATAGTTTACTTCTATTACCGATGAGAATATTTAAAGGCACTTTTTATTAAATCCGCCCACTAACAGGTCCATTTTTAAACAATTTTAATTTAGTTTTTTTTTTAAGTTGGCATGAGATTTTCCACCCACTTCCCAGCCTCCTTTTATTCCCTTTTTATGTGTTTCTGAATTTTGTGTAAAATAAAGAGGTACCGAATAGATCAAGTGCTTTAACCTTTAATGAGAATATAAGTTCAATAATTTAAAAAATTGAAGTTTTCACTTCTTCGGCTTTTCTGGTCATTATAGTTAATTAATGAAAGATGTTCATTAGGTTTCCTAACGTTTCGACTGAGTTTTCAGTCTTCTTCAGGGGCACTTTATTAAACAATGAAATTAAAAATAAGAAAAAACATTTGTATGTATACATTTGGTTATTATGGTTTTAAGTTCAATAGACATTACATTATGAATCTTGCCTCTTTTCGCCTACTTTTCGCCTACTTTTGTTGTTCCTTTTCGTGTTGTTGAGTCAGTTTCCATGTTTTATGAAGCTTTCTTTTTTAGTTATCAATTAAATTTCAATACAGTATCGTACCTAGTTCAATAATATTGTTTTCAATGTTAATTTTTAGATAAGCAGATTGTCTTCCTCTGTCTTATTGTGTGACTTACACATATAAATAGTGTGCCCCTAACATTATGTAAATTGTAAATTTTGATCAACTTCCTCTAAAATGTTTGTAAATAGTTTTAAAAATAATCATGAATTTTTGTTTTATATTGACGATGGAAATTTTAAATGGGAAATTATGTTTTTATTTTTAAACATCAATCTTAGAATTTGTATAACTTTGGTAATAACCGACGAAAAAATTTTAAATTTGGTGTGTTGTGGTGGTAAATGGTGTATAAGATATTATATTTTAAATATTTTTAAACAATTATATTTTTTTAATTCTAGACTTATGTACACTATTTTTTTTCACAATTTTGATTTAGAAGTAAGAAGAGAATGGTCTTAGAATTTTTCTAATACACAGTTATATATGTCTTAAAATTGACTATAATTTTTTTCAGTCGACATTACCAAAGTTATAGGAATTCGAAGTTTTATTTTAAAGACTTATTTTTTTGCTCATGATACGTTTTTCCTTCTTAGACATAAAAGCGCAAATATGCGCAAAATTTTATTTTATTTCCTTAATTAACAATATTTTTAGAACACAAAACATGCGGAGGCAACCGGAGGAAACAGAGAAAACTTCAATTGAAAACAAAATAAAATATGTATCGCAATTTACTCATATTTTTTTATTATTTTACAGTTGCATTTAATTGTAAAAAAAGTAACGGTTTTGTAAAGAAGAAGAATTAGGATTTTCAAAAATGTATAACATTAATAAAGTCTATTCAGAAACTTACGAAATAATTGACTTCAAACATTCAATTCTTATAATTCGAAATGGTATAAAATATCGAAATGTCACCTTTAAAGTTCATTTTAGATACTTATAAAAACACAGGATCAAAAAAAAGTATTGTGCCGTAAAGAACCACTTTTCTAGTATGTAAATCCATCATAAGGTGCTTGAAATAACGAAACTAGCCAAAAACATTTTTGAGATGGATTTCATCGGCGGCGGGGTCATTGGACCTTACTTTTTCGAAAATGAGGCTGGAGCAACAGCTATGGTGAATGGATTGCGCTATCGAGAGATGATTAATAATTTTTTATGGCTGGAATTGGATGGTATTGATCTGGACAAGGTTTACTTTCAACAAGACGGCGCTACGTGCCACACAAGCAACGAAACCATCGATCTTTTACGGGAAAAGTTTCCGGACCGTGTTATCTCTCGAAGAGGTGATCACAATTGGCCACCGATATCTTGTGATTTAACACCTTGCGACTTCTTCCTTTGAGGCCACGTGAAAGATGAGGTCTATGGCAACAGCCCAGCGTTGATTCAAGACCTCAAAGATGAAATTTGTGAAGCTATTGAGGGCATACAGTAGGCATTTAGCGATTTGGTGATGGAAAATTTCGTGAAATGAATATTGTTGTGTAAGCGTAGCCGTGGCGGCCATTTGGCTGATATTTTTTTTCATTATTAATGGCTTACTTAACTCTTTACACTGAAATCAAAATCCGATAATTTATCACAAAAAATGCCATTTTTCTTTGAATATCAAAATAACGCATAATCCGAGTTTTTTAACTATGGATTAGAACTAGCAAGGCTAAATTTAAGCACTTCAGGAGACCATTTTCCTTCTAAAGCCTATGAAGTACGCTGTTGATGCGAAATGAAAAATCCCATACAAAAATGACACAACGAAATCATAAATGAAAAATTACGTTCTGCTTTTCGTTTTGCAGTACGTGAACAACGAATAAAATCGATAATTGTTGCAGATTATTTGGAGAAGTCTACACCTTTTTGCGCACAGAATTAATTGACCAGACCATTAACTGTACGCGGAAAAATGACATTTGAGTGTCACTCGTGTTTGTATCTGTTTTTACTTGTATAACAGCATGGCTTTTAGTGACTGTTTTTGCTTTGTGTTTGTTTTTTTTTTTTTGTTTATAATTGGTGACACTTTCAAAGGGAATTTTTTCGCTGTGCTTTTCGTAAGCATTCCATTGTCGTGTTGGAGACCAAAGAAAAATTTCGTTTCGCATAAGCCAGCAGCGTACTAGGCTTAACTAACTCAAACTCGAAAGACTCACATGCATAGTTTTATAAAACAAATTTCGCAGGTTCTGACATTACAAATTGTATACTCGCGTATTATATACGTTCGAAACATATTTTATCACGTCTTTATCTCAATTCAACGAAGCGCCAACCACATCTTCAAGTTATAAAAGTTCGCAATTTGGTATTTCAAGATAAGTCTGTGAGGCGTTACATGATAGTTCAAAAACAAAATAAATATTTGATAGTAGTTGTGGCCTTTGAAAGTAGCTGTTGTCTTTGTTTTTTTTTTATCGCTGATGATTTCCCCAAGAAACCGCACATTAGGATTAAGACCACTGAAAACAAAAACAAGCTAATTTAAAGTCATGCTGATTATTCCTTAATACCATCATGGTCAGTCAGTTTTTAGATTTTATTCCAACAAGACAATTATTATGAAGTATAGCTTAATATCAATTTTTCTATGGCTTGTAATTTCTCCAAATTTTACCGAAGCTAATAATTGGTGTAGTCAAGAAAAAATAATCAACACCAAAGTAGTGAAAGTCATGACAAAAACTAAAACATTTCGAAAATATAATTGGGTTGGCCCTGTGAAGAAAAGAACTATTTCTTTTACTGTCATTGAAATAGTCCCAAGGATCATAAAACAAAAAATTTGCTGCGATGGATATGCTTATGATAGTATAAACAGAATATGTGAACCATTTTGTGGAGTTGAATGTCCGCAGTTTTCAAAATGTGTTGAGCCAAACAGGTGTGAGTGTATTTATGGATATCAAATGAATGGAGACAGGTAGGCTTAAGCCGGAACCACACCTGGGTCGTGTGTTTTGTCGTGTCGCTATAGCAACAGTGTATTTCACAGTCGTAGAACCACATACATATATGCCTTGTGTGTTGTGTGGCTTATGAAATATATGGAATGACAGAAACAGACGACTCCACTACACAACACACTAGACAGGTGTGGATGCAGCCTTACAATAATACGATGAGGTTGAAATATTTTACAATTTTAAATTTTACGTAGATGTGAGCCAATATGTGGAGATTGTCCGCTGTTTTCAAAATGTGTTGAGCCAAACACGTGTGAGTGTAACTATGGATATCAAATGAATGGCGACAGGTAGGCTTAAGCCGGAACCACACCTGGCTCGTGTCTTGTGTCGTGTCGATATCGCATCAGTGTATTTCACAGTCGTAGAACCACAAACATATATGCCTTGTGTGTTTTGTGGCTTATGAAATATATGGAATGACAGAAACAGACGACTCCACTACACAACACACTAGACAGGTTTGGATCCAGCCTTACAATAATACGATGAGGTTGAAATATTTTACAATTTTAAATTTTTCATAGATGTGAGCCAATATGTGGAGATTGTCCGCTGTTTTCAAAATGTGTTGAGCCAAACACGTGTGAGTGTAATTATGGATATCAAATGAAAGGAGATAGGTAAGCTTATATTATGAAACGATGAGGTTGAAGAAATATTTAAAAACAAAATTACAATTTTAAACTTTATAATAAAGATGCGAGCCAATATATATGGCGGCCTCAACATTAGCCGGGCATACAGCGGATCATTTAGAGTCAACGTCTACTACTACAAAATTAACAACTAAGAGTATTCCGTCCACAACCCCACCAACGCCATCTACAAAAGAAGGTACAACTGTGAGCTTAAACAATATGTCTACTGCATCAACAATTACATCAGTGCCACCTACACCACACAGGACAATGAGTACTGTGTTTATAACTCGATCAGCGCTATCTACAATAGAAAGTACAACTGTGAGCTTAAACAAAATGTCTTCTGCGTCAACAATTACATCAAATTCAACAAAAAGAACAACTGTAAATTTAAAAGAATTTTCTACTGCGTCAGCAACTACATCAGCGCCATCTACAATAACTGTGAATTTAAAAGAATTGTGTAAGAATGAATGTATTTATGGGATTTGTTTAGATGGACCTTGCCAATGTCCCAACGGATCAGTCTTTAGCCAAGACTTAAATGGCTGTATTATGAGTTCTTCCTGTAGTACAACTCACATAATTTGCCATAACGGAATTTGCAATCAAGTTCAAGATAATAGTTGCAAATGTCTTCCCGGATTCGTCTATCAATCCGATCAAGGCTGTGTTCCTTATTGCGATCAAAATTGCATAAATGGGATTTGCGTAGCTCCGGGAAAATGTAAATGTGCCGATGGTTTTAATCAGAACCCTGACAATTTATTTGAGTGTGCTCCACTTTGGAAATTATCTGGAAAACTTGAAATGTATGAACATTCAGATTTTACTTGGATATGGGCTGTTCTGATGGCAGTACTCATCATATCCATCATTTATGGATTATTTAAAATAATTAAAAAATCAAACATGCGTAGTTATAATTTGGATGACAAAATTAATGGTAAGAGCTTTTGTGTATTTTTGTCTCGCATAATTATAGTGGTTTATTTATTATAAATTTATCATGCTTACAGAAAATATACAATACATTGTTCAATTCAATAATAAGGACGTCAAAAATGACGAGTTTATGGATATTTTGAATATGCCGAATAATGGAACCAATACAATTCAAGGCATGATAAATATTTTTCCTTTTTCAATTGAAAAAATTTATAAAACTGGATTTTTTTCTTTTTGTAGCTAATCAACCTGCATGTAAAAGCACATGTGGGAAGAGGTGAGGGAGGTGTTCATCAATTTTTTCCCTTCTTTATCAGAAGGCCAAGAAAAATAATATTGTATAAAATTAGTATTAAATATAATCTTCATTTACAAGATAAGGAATTTGTTATTATTAATTATTCTTACTGTTTTTAAATACTTTTTTTTCTTTTTAAAGAGTTTAAAGAATAATAAATAATATTTTAATTTTTAATTATAAAAAAAAATTAATAATAATTTATAAAAAAATATTAATTATCTAAAAAAAGTTGTCAGTTTCATCACTGACGGTAAATTGAGGTATGGGTTAATTATTGAAAAACACGACAGCCATAAGAAGAAAACAAAAAAAGTTTTTAAAGCATTTGCTTCCATATTCTAGAAAAATAAGATATTCAATTTTAAAAAATTCCCACAAAATTGAATTTTCTGTCCTAATGGTTTCCTAAAAAGTACCCTAAAGGAAAAATCTGGCTCAGCACTAATAAGAACGGCCTTTATAGTTTATACCGTGAGAGCAATAGTGGCCTAACTGCATTTCTCATTATTTTTCGTAGAGCAAAAATAAGAAACAGGTTATTTTCAAACACTTGTAGTTTTAAAACAAAGAACCGTAGCTTCTATTTTCTTTTTGCAATATGCTCAAAAAATAACAGGGTTTTTATTTAGTATTCATCATCCTTCAAAATACCGTTATAACTGATTTTAAAGATAGATAGGCATAGGCCACTATTTCACAGAGGAAAAATCTAAAAAAAACTAAAAATCGGAGATAGGCCAAAGATTTGTAAATAAAATAAGTTTTTGTATTTATTTTTTTTTATTTTATTTTTTAATTAAGTTTTTTCTTAATCAGGTTGAGATTTTACATTTTTGTACAATTTCAGAAGTGTTAGGATCCATAAAAGCCTTTGCGGTACTTGCATTAGAATTGTTATTTATAAGATCAGTGTAAACATTGTGATGTATTGGCGGTATAAATTGCAGAAGGTCCGGCAAATCCCTATTCTACTCGATGATTATAGGTCTTCCATCGGGGTATAGGGTTTTTAGGTTGAAGCTTGCTAGGCTTACACTTATTCCTTTCGAAATAAAAACCTTTGAAATGGAAACATTTCTTCAAGAGAATATTGAAAAAAATATTAAGATGAGCTAGATCTTTAAATATTGAAGCTCTATAATCTTGAACCAGTTGACATAAGGTCCATTTGCAGAGATATTTCTATTTGAAATGTTTCTAATTTCAAAGTGGAGAAAAAGTGGTCTTTGGGAATTTTTTGACTTCTATCCATAATCATCGGGAATATAAATATCCCAACAAAAACATAAATGTTAAAAAATTAGCCAAGTTCTTCTTTATACAAAACCCTTTGCGTAAAAAGGTCGGCCGTAAAAAGTAATGAGACCTTAAAGATCGCCAAGTTCTAAGTTTATTAATGTTAAATATTAAATATAAAAAAAGGAAGAACCTCAAAATTGATAACAATTGTATTCAAATGGGCGGGTGCCACGCCCCTGAATATAAAATATCAAATTTAAAAATGTGTCCTTTTTTTGCACTTTAAGCCCTACCGCTGCGCTGTACTAAATTTCATCATTCCACGACAATAAAAAGTGCTCCAAATAATTTATATCAATTCTATGAAAATAAGCTGGTACCACGCCCCCTGAATGGAAAATCTTAAATTTTTGATTTTTTCCTTTATATACACCACAGGGCCTACCGTTATGCAAAATTACAACATTCTACCATGTCGCGAAGTACTCCATAATTTTGATGATCTGTCAGTGAGTCAGTGAGTCAGACAGTCAGTCAGTTACGGTTTTTGTGATTTTCGCAGTCTTATATCTCGAGAACCCCTAATGCTAAAGAATTGAAATTTGGTGAGTTACCTTAACATGGCGAGCGATCCTGTAAAAAGGGTGTAGTGCCAGAACTTGGCTTGGAAAATATTTCCATTTCTTCTCAATCACTCCAAAATCTTGATCGCATTGTTAATACGAATGTCCGCTGACAAAAAACTTAAGGTTAATCTTATCAAGTCTTAAGTCTGTACGAGATGTTATTTTTATATACTAACATAATGTCGCAATTATAATATTTTTATTCCAGCCTCTACATGATCTGATTACATACCTACTGTACATAATCAGATGCTTTGTTTTTACATTTTCTTAGCAGAAACATAGATTTTAAACCGTTTAGGAAAATACCCAAACGATTCAACACGCAATGCACTTACTTCTACTCACTTTGATCAATGGCTGCATCCTGCAGTATTAACTTTAGTATGAAACTCTTTAACTTCATGGCTTATCGAGGGGGATTATTAAGGTAACGCATTGTTTAACTATTGCATTTATATCACCTTTGAGCAAATAGCTAGTAAAATAATTGACCTATCTTAAAGTTTCAAACAATAAAATCAAATATGCGAGCGCAAAAGTGGCCTAAGTGGTAGATAGGCAACTCTTGCACTCAAGATTTTAATTTATTTGTGTTTGGCCTAAGTACCTACAAGAGGCCTGTAACTATTGCATGAAGCTGAAAATTTAACAAATTTTAATGCAGAAATGTGGGTTAGTAAAAAAAATAGGTATTTTGGTATATTTCATTCGATTTAAGCCAAGACACACATTGTTTACATTTTCAAATTTCCTTTTTTAATGGCTGAGTTCACCAGTGTCAAGTTAGCACTACCTACCCTTTATTAAAAAAAAAAGTACGTCAAAAACTTTTTTGGAATTTTTTTTTCTCCACAACTAATTATCTACTAAAAAGCTACAAATAATGCCACGTTTACATTTTCGATTTTCCTTTTTTAATGGCTGAGTTAACCAGCGTCAAGTTAGCACTACCTACCATTATTTAAAAAAAAAAAAGTACGGCACATTTTTTTCTCTCCACAACTAATTTACTACTTGAAACCTTCAAATAATGGCACGTTTAAATTTTCGAATTTCGTTTTTTAATGGCTGAGTACACCAGTGACAAGTTAAACTACCTTCCTTTATTTAAAACAAAAAGTACGGCAAAAATTTTGTTGGAATGTTTTTCTCTCCACAACTAATTTACTACTAAAAAGCTACAAATAATGGCACGTTTACGATTTCAAATTTCCTTTTTTAATGGCTGAGTTCACCAGTGTCAAGCTAGAACTACCTACACTTATTTGTTTAAAAAAAAGTACAGCCAAATTTTGTTTGAATTTATTTCTCTCCACAACCAATTTAATACTAAATAGCTTGAATTAACTGCGTACTTAGTTTTTAGAATTTTAGAAAGTGTAGTGCCAAATTGATATCAACTTAGCACTACATACCAATTTTTTTTTAAAATAGTAAAGCTACAATTTTTTTTTCCACAACTAATTTACTACTAAAAAGCTACAATTAACTGCATATTAACTTTTTTGAATTTCCACAAATGTAGTGCTAACTTGACATACATTTTTAAATGCAGTTTTCTAAGGGATCAATCAGAATTCGCAAACAAATTTAAAATAACTGTTATAGTTCCATAGAAAAAAAAATAAAATGTGAAGAGTGTAAGGTTCCCATATAAATTTGTATGGGAAAAGACCTTAGATGTACGGGTTATTGACCTCGGAAAAAAATTTGTTTGGTCAATAATTTTTTCTTTCGTCATAATTCAATTGACGGGTCATGCTGTCCAAAAAAAAATTTGTTTGGAAAACAACGTTAGCTGCGTTAAAGTTGTTAGTTACGAGAGAAAGTTTGCGCGATTTAGTTGTGCAGTTTATTTTTATTCCATTTTGAGGTTTTCTTTCCAAAAACAATTTTTTTCAGATTTTATTTTAAATAATCCTCCAATTTTTCGTTTGAGTTTTTTGTATATTTTAAAATTATAGATGTCGGTTTTTAAATTTTTTCTCCGATTTCATACGAATCGAAGGATTTTTGTTCATATCAGCTTGTCGGAAGAATTACAGCTCGAAGCGAAAATCTTTTCTTTTTCCGTTCGGACGCAATACCTGCCGATTTTAATATTGAACGCTTTTAATCTCAGGGAATTGTACTTGCTCTAAAGGACAAGTTTTGTTTTCTTGTCAAAAAAAAATCGAGTTTTAAATCCAAACTAACATACGATGATGGAGAAGTCCAAAAAAGACATCTGTGAATTATTTGGCTTGAACTTTCATCCAGAGAAATGGGACCAACGCAGTAATTTGCAGATTTGTTTGCATTTGTATTCCTGATTTTGCAGTCCCTCAAAAAGTAGGGGTAGGTATATATAGCCGAGTGATCTGCCAACTTCACAGTGAATTTAGCAGGTCACATGGCTCGGTCTACATTTTGTCCTCAATTAAAAAAAAAAATTGCTTACACAAAAAATTTGTTAAAAATGTATTAAATCTTTAATTTTCCCCTTTGAGTTAAATGTTCAAACTGACTCAACTTTTGTATCCACTTAAATGTCTGTTTAGTTCTAGTCATTTAAATTTATTTTTTATCCAATATTATCTGATACCTTATAGCTGTTGTTGTTTTTTTCTTATCCATAAACGAAAATTCCAAGAAGTCATACCCAATGCACTTTTTCTTTCGCTTGTCCGGATTCAACACAAAATCAGATAAACACACAAACTCCAGACATGGACCAATGAATAACAATAACTAAAATGAACAACAACAACAATAATATAAAAAAAACAAGAAATACGAGGAACAACACGACTATCTCACTGCCCGGCGACTTCGACAACGATGACGACGACCGACGACGAGATGACCTTACAAATCACGCTGCAGTTCAAGATCATCATATCTCCTTGACAACTCCAAAACTCTCTTAAGCACTGTCGTCTATAAAATAAGTTCGCGCAAAATAAAAAATAACAAAAAAAAAAACACCCAACTTCTCCACCATCCTGCCATGCTGATCACTATCACCTTTTCGTGCTGGAATCACCAGCCTTTAGTATGTCCCATCTCAACCCAGCTCAATGGAGTAGAGCTCTTCATTGGGGCCTCTCTTTGTGAGTTTTCAACCAGCAGGAGCTTTCGAATTGCCAAGGCAATCGAATAATTGTAATGCATGACATTTGGATCATCATCGATCATCGGTTAGTGTTGAGGTTTTTCTTTGGACTTAAGGTATAGGTCCTTCTCGTGCAATCATATCGAAGACACATTGCATGCGGCTTGATATGCGCGATCTGATGGTTCTGGGCAGCTTCAATTTTATTGTGTTTTTTTGCTGGTTCGTTCAGGATATTCATGGTATCGATCATCAGTAGCAAACTGCATGGCTAAATGCTGCCGGGATAGGAAATCTGTGAGCTGCAGAAACCTAATGAGACAGTCCGGTATATCTGTATCCACCATCATAAGGGCAGCTTCGAGAGGTTTGCAAAAGACTCCTTGGTGTTAGTTGTTTTTATTGCATCATCATTTGTTGTTGTTGGTCGTAACAAAATGCAGTAACTTTATCGACCATTAAGGCTCTACTTATGTCTTGCTTCGGTATGAAAATTTTTATATCTGATTCAATATGCTACTTGGGTATAAATCCATTTTAGATTGGAGTTCTTTTTTCATAAGGGTTTGTAAGAAACTTACAATTTTGAACAGTTTTTTTTTATTATAGGAATAAGAACAGGAGTTTTTATTATTATGTTCTTAAATGATAGGTAATTTCTTATGCACTTCTAAATTTGTGGTTTCTAAGTTTCCACATTTTCATTCTTTATTTTTGAACCTGAAAGTGCACATTTTATACAGCTAAGGGAAAAAAAATAAAACACTTAACTGGTTTAGTGACAAACGACTATGTGTTCCAAAAAAAAAAAAATATATGTAGGTAGGTAACTTCATCTTATCGCACAAAAGTCTCTTGACTGCATGGTAATCTACATGCAAATCTTCTCAACCCCATTTATCTTTTAGCCCAATTTTTTCTTCGACAAAATGCAATGCACTCTCTGTTATATTTTTTTTCTTTTCTTTACATCCTGTGTGTAAGTGTATGTGTTTGGGTGAATGAATGAATTTTACAACCCAATTTCTAACGCCTTGCATTTAATGTTCACCAAAAGGAGTTACCCATTCATTATAGCCACGACAACTACTTGCATTATCCCTGTGCACTCTTTAGCAAAGCTAATTCAAGCTAAAAGTTCTTTTCATATGTAGTATGTATGTATGTTTATGTGTCTACCTATAATGTATGTTTAAAAAAAATAGTCGTTATAAGAAAAATGCAACAGTAGCTTCGCTGCACTAAGATACTAGGTATATTCCATAGGGAGCATATGGGAAAAAAAAAAATAACCACCCTTTTCGACCCAACACAACACATTTTTTGTCTCAAAAGAGTCACCACATAATATCTACAGATGGTACTATCTTATACGTGCTTATAGTCTAGTACTTCTTATGTGACAACCACATAGATAGCTCCGTTTTTTTCTTTTCTGCTATATTAGGTACATTCAAAGTAGCTAAAGAAAAACAGTCTTGAAAATACACAACGTAGTCGAATGAACTTGCTCAGTACCTATTAAATGTACATATTTAAATATTTGTATGTAGAAAATACTAGTTAACACAATTTTGGTTCACTGTAGAAACCAATACAAAAAATATTTTCTAGTTTTGGGGTAGTTTGAAACGAAATTTCAATTATTTTGTTTTTCAAAGAATTTTTTTTTTCGATACATAGAAAATTTCTAAAAAGCTTTTAGGCTCATTGGTAGGTAGGTAGGTAGGTAAAAGATGGCGGCCACAAGCATCCTCGCTCGATGACCCAATTGGCGCAGTAATCCAACGTTTTGATACCATAACTCGTTTGACCTGTGGTTTAAAAGAACAATTTTTTAAGAAAATGAGGGTATTTGGTGCTAGACCTCCCAACTGATCATCGCCTACGCCCGGGTTCGGCTGCAGTATGCTACGCTAAGCAATTTGCTGATTTGCCCAGGATGTATACGATCTGATCCCTTAGCGTGATCATCTAGTCTCACACTTAGGCCAGTCGAAAAGTAATTTTTAATTACAAAAATTAAATAGTGGATTTTTTTTCTTTTAATCGTTAGAGGGGTTCATAAAGAGTGTTCAGTACGGTTTTCGACCGCCTAGCTCTTTTGCGTTAGCCGCCATTTTGAATTTTTGGAAAATCGGTTTTTGTTAAACAGACAGAGATAGAAGGTCGACATTTTTTATTTAGACTCCTTACGGCCTCCTTAATTATTGAAAAAAAAAATAAATTACCCTTTTTTTTGTACAAAAATATCCCTTATTGCGGCCCAACTAACAATTTAACTTGTTTAATTGTCTACACAAGTTTTTTTTCTAGTTTGTATAGTTACTAATAAAGACCTTATGCAAATCAGTTTGGCGCACATTATACAAGCTATTTCATTTCCTTTAAGACCTTTGACCAGAAGTTCTATATAATTAAATAGTTTTCCAAGGAAAGTCTTATTGATAAAATAAACAAAGCAAAATAGTGTTATTGCTCCACTAAACAAGTTGTCTGACTTTTATAAGACATTCACTTTCAGGTCGCATAAATGAAATGACTCACATTGTAAGGCCTTACAAAGGCCTAGTAAAGCAGTGTGTTATTTAAAAAAAATCGTTGCTTTAAATTTTATTATTATTATTATTATTGTTTTATTTGTCCTTCCATTTTCCCATGACTTTAGGGTGTTAGAACCGCTTTGCTATTTATTCTGAAATGTATATAGAAATTTATTTTATTTGAAAAAATTCAACTTTTACTCACATTAAATTTCAGAATCCAGGGATCGAACTCAGCTCCTCTCTATTAGTAGGCCACCACGCAACACACCAGGCCAATTGGCAATATACCATACGCGTGTAAAAATTTTAATGACTTGATACTTCAAGCTCAAAAAAATCAAACTAAATTTTCATTAAACATTGGTACCCATAACAGGGTTTTAAAAGATTGAATTTAATGTATCAATCATGAAATTCTTTAAGTATTTGAAAATTATATACCATAAGTTAAGTATTATATTTTAAACTCACATTAACATAAGGTATGCATGACCTTTTTTATCGTACCATGTGTTTGAAAAAAGTTCTTATATAGTTTTTTTTTTTTTTCAAGCAAGTAGATATGTGCGATGCAGTAGTGTAATTAAGTTGCTTAATTCTATCAAAGTCTCACCTAAGGGGACAATTAGGTATGTATAATAGTTCATTTTCCGATATACCTAAGTTTGTTTTCTTATTTACAAAATACAAAAGATATAATTAGGGGAGGCAATAAATGTAAAAAAAAAAAAACAAAATTCCTCTTTTTTCTTAGCTTTCATTTTTGATTTCTGTAAGCAAGCTATTAACAAAATGCAAAAGCTATACATTTCAAAGGTATGGCAATATCTGTCACAAATATAAATTCTTGATTTGTATAAGTTTGCTATTAACAAAATGCAAAAGCTATAATTTCATTACGGAAGTCCAATATAGAGGTCACAACCAAAGCAAAATTCCCGCTCTATATTAAACTAATTTTTGATTTCCTTAAGTTTGCTATTAGCAAAATGCAAAAGCTATAATGTTCTCTTACGTAAGTCAATAAAGTGCAAGTCCCACTCGTGCAAAATGTTTGATTACCGTCATCAGTCTTGTTATACACCGATTTCAAAAATGAATCTCGTTTTTTTTTTTTTAATTTTGGTGAAGTGGTCCATGAAAACGAAGGATACTAGAGTTTACTTTTAAAAACGAATTGAGGCTATTAGGATAAAAATATGAGAACAACTTTTTTTAACTTGTTGCATGACTTCACACTTTTGAGGGACTCAAACTAAGATATTTTCATGCACGAAATTGCAGAAGCAGATCTTATAGTTTTTATTTGTTGCATGCTAACAAATTTAGGTAAGCGTATGTTCAAACATTTATAATATGCTTTATAAATTTATGAAAATTCCGTTCTTCAAAACGATATAACAACACTGACTAAAATCAAACTATTTAAACATCTATCTGACATTTGCATGATGCGCGATTACTTTCTTAAACAAGCCGTAAAGGAGTTCGCTGTAATGACCTTCATCTGAATGTTCTTTAAAAGCTATTATTTTTCTAGCTAAGGCAACCAATTTCCGGATTTTATCGAAAACTATCAATCTTGATCAAAAAATTGTTTTCACCAAAGTTGTAGATAATTAAATTTTAAACAACTTTTGTTAATGGCACTTTTAGTGAAAAGTTAAAAATAAACGAGTTATTAAACAATAAACCGATTTTCCAAAAATTCAAAATGGCGGCTAACGCAAAAAAGCTAGGTGTTCGAAAACCGTACTGAACACTCTTTATGAACCCGTCTAACGAGTATAAGAAAAAAAATCCGCTATTTATTTTTGTAATTAAAAATTACATTTCGACTGGCCTAAGTGTGAGACTAGATGATCACGCTAAGGGATCAGATCGTATACGTCCTGGATCGTTTACACTGTGGCAACTAGGCAACTTGTTGACTGGTATTGAAGCGACGATTGGCACAACCGTGTTATTGTCCGGTCCTCGTGCACCATGGGCCACCTTCAAACACCATTAGTCTGCCAGCTCACAGTCAAAGGAGTTCGAGGAAGAAAATGGTGCAAGAGGAAACCGAAGTTAGTTCTATATCCATTGAAACTTTCTTGGGCTTGAACATAGGAAAACACTCAAAGGTGTCGAAATTCGCAACTAAGAGCCATTTTCACTGTGCCACCTAGGCAACCTGTTGACTGGTATTGAAGCGGAGATCAGCCCAATCGTGCACCATTCTATTCGATAGAGAGTTTATCGAAGATGATAAATCTCAGTTTTCGCATTCGCAACATTTAACGTCTTGTCGCCATCTTGGATTTTTTCTTTATTTTAGTTTTTACTAAATATCTCGGTTCATATTAGTACTACAAAAAAAAAATTGTTAGACACAAGATGCGTAGAATAAAATTTCCTATTTCTTATTCTAAGAAAATCTTTCATTATTGTTAATATTTAAAAAGTTACAGGCCGACAAAACAAAAATTAATTATTTTCCTAAATTTAGGCCATTTTTCGTCAAAAATTTGAAAAAAAACTTTCTATGACAAGTTTGTTGGGCTAAAAATTTCGAACAACTTTGTTCTGTATTTAAAAAAATGAAAAAATTAAATATTTTTCTATTTTGTCTCATTTTTTAAAAAATCTGATATCTTGGCTGAAAATTTTGATTTGGACTCGCTATAGTTAGATTTTCTCTTTGCTAAAACCGTTTTTAAGATTTAAATTTTAGTTTGTCGCTTTTGTTATGCAAAACGCTTTTCTAATCGGACCCAGCCATACATTTTTCCCGAGCACCAAATAATGGAAATTACATTTTTGCTGATTGCCCGCATATGAATCACAAGTGTTCATAGTCGAATACAGAATTTTAATCCAATGACTCTTGCAATTCCAGCGATAGCGATGGTTCTGGTGACAACTATGCTACTTCCAGCTACGAAATGTTAGTAGCATAGAGCTACTAACATTTCGTAGCTGGAAGTAACTAACAAGTAGGTACGTTGTGTTCTTTGTCTGATTTTTTCAGTGTTAATTTCCTGGTTTTCGAGACATCATTGAGGTTCATAACAATACATTTTTTTCAGAGAAAAGTTAACTAATTTTCCTCTACAAATCTGAATTTAGTATTGCAAATACTAAACACAATAAAAAACGGTTATTTTCATGTTGAGGCCGAAATATTTGAAATTAGTGCATCAAAAGCATTCGGAAAAATAAACAAAAGTAAAAAAATTTGATTTTGTAAGCATGTGCTTATCTTACTTAAAAACAATGGCGCAAATTTTTAAACAGCATATTATTAATGATCCTGAACTTTGCAGACAATCCGTCCGCTGAAGTTTGAACACCCACCAAAGTCGTAATACTTGTTCGATTTTAAAAAACTAAACGGCAATCGCTTCGTCGGCAAAACCTAGTGCCGATATTTTTTAGTTTTTTTTTTATTTGTCTTAAAAAAAAGTTATGGCCAAAAGATTCAAAAACCACCAACAAATTAACTAACAAAACTTTGGCCTTCAGTCACCACCGTAATTTTCGCCGCATTTTCATAAAAGTTACGGCAATCGCTTCGTCTCGGCAAAATCTAGCACCGATATTTTTTAGTATTTGTTTATTTGTCTTAAAAAAAAGTTATGGTCAAAAGATTCAAAAACCACCAACATATTAACTAAGAAAACTTTGGCCTGCAGTCACCACCGTAATTTTCACCGCATTTTCATAAAAATTACGGCAATCGATTTGTCTTGGCAAGATCTAGTGCCGATATTTTTAAGTTTTTTTTTTATCTGTCTTTACAAAAAAAAGTTATGGCCAAAAGATACAAAAAAACACCAACAAAATAATTAAAAAAAAACTTTGGACTTCTGTCACCACTGTAACATCGGACGGATCTACATAAAAATTACAACAATCGCTTCGTCTTGGAAAAATCTAGTGCCGATATTTGTTTAGTTTTTATTTATTTGTCTTAAAAAAAAAAGTTATTTTTGCTTTATGTTTAAATGACTGTGTAGTTTGCTTAAGAAAGGTTCCTGAAAAATGCATTCATAAGTTTCAGTTTCGTCGAAAATACAAAAAATCGCATCTATAACAGTTTCTCTGTTAAGCTTCATTTTAAGACGTCTGCACACAATGAGTTCTTGCAATAGAATGAAGAAAGAACAGAAGAATTAGGTATAAGAAATAATGGATACACACAAACGCAACACAGAAAAATAAAATTAAATAAATCAAATAGGGAGCACTTTATTTTGAATCGTTTGCCTATAACTTTTATTTTAAGACAAATAAAAAAATAATTTTTGTGAAGATCCGTCCAATGTTACGGTGGTGACAGAAGTCCAAAGTTTTTTTTTTATTATTTTGTTAGTGTTTTTTTGTATCTTTTGGCCATAACTTTTTTTTAAGACAGATAAAAAAAAACTAAAAAATATCGGCACTAGATCTTGCCAAGACGTAGCGATTGCCGTAATTTCTATGAAATTGCAGTGGTGACGGTGAGCCAAAGTCTTTTTTGTTAATTTTTTGGTGATTTTTGAATCTTTTGGCCATAACTTTTTTTTAAGACAAATAAAAAAAAAATAAAAATATAGGCACTACTTGCCGAGACGAAGCGATTGCCGTTTAGTTTTTTAAAATCAAATTTCAGCGGACGCATTATCTGCAAAGTTCAGGATCATTATTTTTTAAGAGTTTAGTATGATACTTATAAATATTTTTTGACAATTTTTATCAATTTACTTAAATTTTCTAAATTTTAAATACTTTTTTTTTGAAAATCATTTGTCATAGATTCTGATCTTGACAGCATTGTCCAATGAGAAATTAGAAACCGCGTAGAATTTAATGCTTCAAAAACTCAATGCTGTCTACTGTATGTCATCTAAACGAAACCCACCCCCATGCCACTATCCATGAGTGCCACTTGCATTGAGGAAACCGAAAAGCTTTCAGTCCTCGGTATGTGTATTACAGACCACTTTCTGTGGAATGATCACATATTCGACGTCACCAAAAATCCTGCTAAGTGCTTAGGTTTTCTTCGGCGATGCAAGAAATTTGTCTCCCTTTCTGATCTGGCTGTAATCAATTAAGCCTTTTATTCGTCCAAAACTCTAGTACAACTCTCATGTTTGGGCAGGTGCTCCAATAACCCATTTGAGTTTATTGGATAGAATTCAAAGAAGAGCTTTGAAAATGATAGGTGATAGAAATATAACTGAAACGTTTGCTTCTCTAGAACACCCTAGAACACCGCCGCAATGCTTCTTGTATTTTATTATTTTATCATAAACAGAATTTATCATAAACAGTGCTCAAGCGAAATAGCCAGATGCATTCCTCCCCTTAAACAATTCAACCGTAATACTCCTGCTTCTAGGAATGCCCATCAATTTACCCTTGAGCCCACCTTCGGACGTACTGTCAAGTACAGGGATTCTTTCTTTTCCCGCAACACGCGAATGTGGAATTCTTAACTCGAGTCTATCTTTCCCTCCCATTTCAATAATCAGAACTTCAAAACCAATGTTCATCGGGTCCTCCTCTTAAATCCTTCCCTTTTTTCTAAAGCTCGTACTGTGCTCAATCATATTAAGGGTAGTCACAACCCCTTTAGTGCGCGCATATAATAAAAAAAAAGAAAGTTTTTCAAATTTTTGATTAAAAATGGCCTAAATTTAGAAAATTAATTTATTTTTTTTGTTAGCCTGTAACTTTTAAATATTAACAATAAAGAAAAATATTCTTAAAAAAATAAAAAATTAATATTACGCATTTTATGTCCAACAATTTTTACTTACGATATAGGTACTATGGTAAGCAGTGGATTCGTAAAAAAATCGAACTCGAGATATTAACTTTCCCTAACACTACGATTATCGCGAACGCGAAAAAAGTGGGTCTCGCAATTATGTCTGTCTGTCCTCGCCTCTAAAGCCTATACAGCTGGAGGGATTTTCTTCAAACTTGGTACGTAATGTTTTTTGACTAATATGCCCATACACGTTTTTTTATAGGACCAAAAATAACGCTACCAGCCTTAAACTTTTTTTTCGCCGAAAAGTAAAGTGATGTTTATCTCAAAAACGGTTCCGAGGATTTTGTTAAAAAAAAATTAAAAAAAATTTAATTAGGAAAAACAACTTCTTGGTAGTTTTTGTATTTTCAAAATGTAGATATTTTTGGTACCTCCAGTACAGCCATTTTTTTGGTTTTTTGACTATCACGAAAACAGTTAAGTTGAAATTTTTCATTTTTCTTTATGGTAAAACTTCTAAAAAGTATAAAACTAACTGTAAAAAAAAATTTAAAAAAAAATTGTTTTGAAAATTAAAAAAAAAAAACTAAACTAAAATTCAAACTAAATATTTTGAAAATGACTTGGTCAATATTTTCAAAACTAAGTGTAAGTGTTTTTATTATTTTGTAGAGTAGGTACTCCAAAAAAACATCTTTCTAAATTCAAAAATAAACGGTACCATCCATATAAATGTTGAAAAACCGTTAAGAAAAAAATAGTTTTTCTCGAAAACGGCTCCAAGAATTTTGATAAAAAAGATATGCGTTTACTATTAAAGGTATGGTCAATATTTTGATAAAAAAAAGGACAATGCGCATCGTGCATCTTTTATTTATCGTGTAACTTCAGTATCTTGAAAACGGACTAATGAATGTTTTTATGTGTAAAATTGTTATCTTATTAAATTCTAAATGTTGGCATGCAAGTTTTTATTTTTGAAAATGCGTGGAAAATTCTATATATAAAAAATTAATTTTTAAGAAAACCGCTCCAACGATTTTTTATTTTTCATAAAATATTATTTTTCAAACAAATCAGATGGCATACTTGATTTTGAGCCCTTGCTCTCAAAGCCATTAAAATAATAAATTAATAGTAATTTATAGTATCTAATAATTTATTTAATTTCTTTAATTTATTTTAATTTTTTTTTAATGCTAATCATAATATTTTGGAACCTATAGCAATGTACATCATCAATTTCTTACTACGTTAAAATTGTTAGCTACGAGAGCAAGTTTGTGCGATCCAGTCATGCCCATTTTTTTTTTTTTTTTTTTTGAAATACAAAAAGAATTCAAAATTTGGAGCCTTACTGCAAGTTCATAGAATGCTTGGTTCTCGAACATTTTATGTGGGTATTTGGCTGATATATTTATTGGTCAATTGTCTTATCTAGATAAACGACCCACATTTACTCGAGAAACAAGTCTACCGAATTTCCAATCACTTCAGAAAATCAGGTTTTAAATTCGAGTTCCTTAGCAATGCTTTTCTTTTGACATCTAACCTTTATCTTAGCAAGCTTGTATTTGTATACACACATGTTCTTGCAATTACATCTGATGTGGCACACAATCAATTTCCGATAAGTGACTATTACTAGGGCTAGCCACGAAATGAGGAAAGTCTCGGTCTCGATCTCGCATGACGAGACCGAGACGAGACGAGACTGGCTTTTAAGCACCCGAGACGAGACTTAATTATACGAGACCGAGACGAGAATGAAAATTTTTGATTTTAACGAAACCGAGACGAGATTTACAAAAGTCTCGCAGAGTCAGTCAGCCCTAACTATTACTTTAAAGCTTTTTTACCACTGGAACAATCAGTACTTGGCACTTTAGAGAATTTTTAATTTTCTTGCCTTTCAGATAAATAAGTCCTATCCTTATATACCAATCTTTAATATTATAAGTCCTTTCCTTATATACCAATCTTTAATATTGGAGGATAAGGGCATAACGATGAGCTGAAAGGATTTTTGTATATCTAAGCATCAGTTTAGTAATTGGCCTTAGTTTATGGGGAGTTAGCTCTGCCCTTCAACCTTCTTTTACTAGGTAAACCAAGGTCGTTTCTGATGTCTTCCTTTACAATTTTCCTCTTTAACTGGATTTGTATAAAAAGTAGGATAACATAGCTAATTGGTTTATACAAAATTTACTAGAAATGTTGTCCATCATTATCTAACGATGCATGCCAATACAATAAGAAGTCATAAGGATAATTTTTCCTTCTTTCAGAATACTATGGAATGCTGAGGAACATAATATTACGGATTGGAAGTTCCAACGAAACTCAATCTAAAAATCCTTTTAGTCAAGCAATCTTTTTCTCAGAACAAAGCAATAAACCTACATCTCTTTTATCCTTTTACTGTAGAAACTTTTTCTGTGAAAGAAACCAAATTACTTATGAAACTCTTACTCGTCCCTTAAAATGGACATTCGCAAAAACATATACCTACCTAGGTAAAACTACCAAATGGCTATGGATTATGGAAGGAATACTTCTTAGTATAGTCGCTCCTCGTGGGTGATAATGAACATCGTGCATATACAAAAAAAGATGTGCAAGCAAACAGAAACAACAATCCATCTAATCTTCCCGTTTGCTAGAGACCAATTTAAAATTGAAAGAAAGATAATGAAAAGCCAGCAGCATCAGCAGTAGCAGGAAAAGCAGCAGCAGCACTAAGATTAAAAAAGGAGGCAGAGCAATGACAATACATTCGGCATATAGTTTTTTGCAGCCATCGCCATCCAGCTGGGAGGCAATTTGAGATTCCTTACACAACTCGGGTGATGCTAGCAACACATTATAAGGATTTAGAAGATGCAAAAAGGATGTTCTAGTACAGTAGTTCTGGGATGGTATACGAGTATAAGAAAAGTTGCTTTATATTGACGACGATAAAAAACAAAATGCAAAAAAGGGATCACTAAAGAAAAGAAACTTCCTAAAGGCTTATTCTGTAAGGGATAATAACGGGCTGGGGAGGGGGAAGGAGAAGTGAAGGGGTATTTGTTTGTTTGAAGAAGGAAACGATTTATGGAAGGAAGGATACTTTTGTTCCACAAAAGCCGCCGCCCGTTTAATTGCATTTGCGATTATATTTCATGGGGATTAAACGTTGGGGTTGGTTAAGTCGAGACCGGGAGAGATGGTGCGACGAATGTGGGCCTGCACAATTTGGGATGTGCAATGAAATAGAAGGAAGACTTTTTCCACTTTATTATATGGGTATATAGGACAAAACTGGGTCAGTAGCTGCAAGGACATTCATAAAGCCAGAACCAACAGCATGATGGTTAAAACTGAATTCTAATTGAAAATCAGGAGGATGCCGGTCTATGTTGGGCGACTTATACATATAGCTACATTCATAGGTAGGTAGGTATATACTGCTACGTCACACTTTGCTTTAAAAGGAAAGTTTATAGAAAGAACTATGTGCATTCCAGGAAAAAGTGTTACTAGTTCTATAAAAGTGATCCTATACAGTTGTGGTTCCCGTCGTGGATGTCGTGTCGTTCGACGACAACGCCGACAGCGGCGGCGGCGATAAAGCTGGCAAAAGCAAAGTTCTTCCTTCGACTCTATGGTGTGCGTTTGTTTAATTTAAGCCAGATGAAGTGGAACGAAATTGGAACAGTGCTGTTTTAGTGGGTGATGGTCGGTTATGTGTAAAGAGTGTAGAGCTATTTTAATGGCAACCCAGATTTAAAGGATAAAATTTTAATTTAAACTATTGTTTTCGTGTTGGGTATAGGTATAGGTAAACACAGTTGGTGTGGTTAGTGCGGATTTAACAAAGTTCTGGTGAATAAGTGCGGTAGCGTAATATATAAAGATGCATTTCATTGAGAATTTAATTAATAAATTAGAATTTTAGGTACGAAGTGCGCATAAAAGGGAGTTCTAATCTATTTAGGCTTTTTTATTGTAGATATATCTGGGTTAATCTTGGTGCAGTAGAGTATACCTAGGTAGGTATTTTGCAAATATATGTTCGAAGTACGAAATCTAAATGTAGGTCGAATAAAACAATTCAATTTGCTTACCTGAACACTTGATAATGAGTTAGTGTGTGAAAGGTGTTTTGCAAACCGAGAGTAAGGGCGAGTTCGTAATCGCAGAAATCTGCGACAGATCTGCCGCATGTCTGCTTAGCTTCTGCGATTCGATTTTATTTTTCTTCTGCCCGCAGAAAGTAAGCAGGCGGCAGTGTTTGAAAAAAATTGAATTCGTAATCATCGCAGCGCAGAAAATTATTTGTAAAAATCGCGATTATTAAACAAAAAAAATTTTGCTGAGATTAAATTTTCGCGCGGTAAAAGGTGATTTTAGAGTCTTTGGGTGAAGTTTGGAAAAAAATATGCTATGATAGACAAATATCTTGATGATATATGTAAGTATATGTATGTATGTACTCCAAAGCCATTTCATATACAGGGTGGGCCAAATACAAGTTTCTTTTTAAAAATGCAATAAAATTGTTGTTGGCATAACATCGGTCCATTACGGTTCCCAACTAAAAAAAAAAAGTTCATAGGGGTCAAATCGCAGCTCCGAGTCGGCCAATTGACATCGCAAAGACAGCTGATAACATGATTTTGAAATTTGGTGCGATCGATTGTGGTATGGGCTGTGTGGCATGGCACACCATCCTGGATGAACCAGAGGTTGTCCAAATCCATGTCTTTAATTATAGTAAAAAAAAGTTGGTTAACATGGTTGTAACGACTATTGTTGACCGAAACGTTGTTCCCAGCCTCATTTTTGAAGAAAAAATGTTCCAATGATGACCCACCCTCTACCTTTGTAAATGTTTTCCTGTTTTAATTTCAATTTTTTTTTTCTGCAGAATGTTTTTTTTTTTTTCTGCACAAACTGCCCGCCGCCGACTTGATTTCTGCGTATTTTTGATGTTAACGAACGTAATTTGTTTGGCAGGCCTACTGAAGTCAGATTTCAATTTTTGTTCACGAACACAAACTTTGCAGATCTAAGTTAGTCAGACGATTACGAATTCGCCCTAAGTAAAGTACTCACTTTTAAGCTTCGGATATAACGAATATAATTTTTGCTATTAGGGAACCTACCGTACTGAAAAAGAAAATAACTTTAGTAAAATAGAAACAAAATAATTCATTACAATTTACATATCTGAAATAATATATGGTTGAAGCATGCGTTGACGCAAACGTTGACGCATGCGTTGAATTTTGAAATCAAATAACTTTTTGAACATTTCATATTTAAGGTTTAAGACTCTACACGTAATTTTATTTGAATAACGTGAAACAGCTTATTTTTACTCCGAACAAACGTATTTGAATTTGTGTAGCTAAAAAAATTAAATTTAAAATTTTTCAGTGTTTTACCTGCGATGTACATACATATAGGTAGGTATACATATACATATATAGGACAAGTTATGGATTCGTAAAAAAATTTGAACTCGAGATACTATTTTTCCCTTACGCTGCGATGATAGAGAGCGCGAGCTTTTGTATGGTAAAGCTTCTACAATTGTGTCGCACTGTTTGTAACCCAAATAAAAAAATGCAAATTAAAAAAAAAAAATTTTTGAAAACTCAATATTTTGAAAACTACTTGGTCAATATTTTTAAAATATTGCAAAATAATCTTTTTTTATTAGTAGGTACTTCTAGAAATTTTGAAAATCATGCTTCTAAATTCAAAAATAATAACGGTACTTTCCAGTTCAAAAATCCTTAAGAAAAATATTATTTTTCTCGACAATGGCTCCAAAAGTGTTGATAAAAAGATGCGTGTGGTATTTAAATTAGTACACTCTTCTTTTCAACATTACTTTTTACTTCCCATAAAAACACTGTCTATATTTTAAACTTTCTCATTATTGCATAAATTAAGTGAAATAATTTTATTTATACCTACTGATGCTTCTAAAAAATACCTACTATACCTACTGATGCTTCTAAAAAATGTAAAAAAATATTGCATATCAAAATTTTCAAAAAAAAATGGTTTTCTTAATTAGAAAATAGTCAAAATTAGATTTTTCCTTAAATTTTACTGAAATTTTTTGAGTTTTTATATATATGTGTTTTAAAGTCGTGTTTCAAATTTTGTTCTTAAAAATGTTTTCAAAATTATTATATTAGTTCATATAAGTTCATATCCATATATAAATTTTCAATTTTATTTTATTTTTTTTTTTTTTTTTATTTTAGTTATTAAACTATAAACATAAAACGTTAATACGTCAATGCCTTCCAACATTCTAGCTGTTACCTACCAGAGCCAGTCCGTGCGAGCCAGTCTTGAATTTTAATTGATTGCGTTTTTGCTTTTTTTATTCTACCTAAATTTTCTCACGTATAAATTATTTTTGTTATAACGAGTGCAATTTAATGTTGCTTTCTATATTGCTAGAAAAAAAAATGGGCACGACTGGACCGCACAAACTTGCTCTCGTAGCTAACAACTTTAACTTTAGATTGGAATTTACAATGTATGTATAGTACATATTTATTGGTTCCAAAACATTATGCAATCATTAAATAAAGTTTTAAAAATAAGTTAAAATATAAATAATAATATAAATAAATATATAAATAATACTATAAATTACTATAATTTTATTTATTTTAATAGCTAAAACAGAAAGAGCTAAAAAAAAGTATGTCATCTGAATTGTTTAATAAATATGAATTTATGAAAAATAAAATCTTTAGAGTTGTTTTCAAATAAATTTTGTATATGTATAAAAAATTCGTTCAAATCGGTTTAGCCGATAACGAGAAATTAGCAAATCTAAAAATCGGTTCTATGACAGGTAGGGAAGGGCGGGAATAGTTGGACCACTTTTTCCTGGAAGAGTTATAATTACCAAACCGCTCATAATACAACTACGAAAGTGGGATCAATTAAAAGACTGGATTTTAAGATTCTAAATGCAATTTAAAAAAATTGCAAATGTGTAACAGCAGAAGAATTATATAGCATCAAGAGCACCAAGTCCAAGTGGTCCAACTTGTCCGACTAGCAGGGTAATTTGGACCTGTACGAGGAGTTAGTTGAACCATGGGCCAAAAAAGTGGAACCATGATGTCTAAAAATAAAAACAAAGCCATTAATTATTAGAAACTAGCTGACCCGGCAAATTTCGTACAGCCTTACAGTCAATAAGTGTTGCATTAACTTTTAGTAAACAATTTATTTATGATTTTATTAACGTAATACAAAAAATGCAAACAAATTTATTAAGTTAAATAGTTTTGTAGGATAAAATAAAAAGTCAGTAAAAGTAAAATAATTAATTATTTTATTGACGTGTCAGCAAGACGTTGGAACTTTGGTTGATTCTTTTCATTGAACCAATCTGTGGTACACGATATTTTTCGTTTTGTTATCAGGCGCAAGAACAAATAAGGCAGATGGTTTACCGACACGTGAACTTATGCCACGTACAATTGACCATGAGAAAAGCATGCATTTTCCAGATTCAGACCACAAACACTGAAGGACTGACCTTGTGACTTCTTAATTGTAATGGCGAATGCAAGACGAAGAGGAAATGCAATTCTTTTAAACTCAAAGGGCATATCGGTTCGGATAATCGGAATCCTCAGAATGAGAACTGCGTCCCCTTTAAATTTTCCTTTTAGTATCAGTTTTTTATCATCAGTTTCCTAATTACCAAACGCATTCCATTGTACAATTTTGGTTGGTTCAGATTTCGTATCATGATTGATGCCTACCGAGCCAACCTTCAATTGCAAATTATGCGGTGATAAGCGAGGCACATCCAAAGAATTCAAAATTCAGTTGGATAGTTTGTGGATTCGTCTTCGTTATTTACAGTGTCAATAGACTAATATGATTGCAGAGTACCGACGATTCGATCCTGAATTATTAAATTCTCATCCACGTCTATGTTTTTAGCCGCCAAAATTGCACGCTCACTCAACAATTTGTTAATTTTGTGCTTAACAATGATGTTTGGGAAAACTTAAATAATAAGGATGAGACGAAATACCAAAACTTCGGGGGGAATGAAATAAATGCGCTCGATTCGTCGACAGGAACACGGCTATTACCGATAGTCAGCACTTGCTTGGAGAATTCTTCAGCAGATGGATCGTTCATCAATGCAACTCTCATTTTTGTTGCGAAATGAAATTTTTTCACATAGCGCCACAGATTTGAAGATTTGAGGAAAGCGTTTAGTTCATCGGCAGCAGGAATGACTTGCAGTGTTTGGCGGAAATCGCTAGACAGAAAAAATCATTGCACCTCCAAAACATCTCGAGTCATTGCGCAGATCTTTTAGGGTTCGGTCAAGTGCTTTATAACCGCGTTTATGCGCCATTTTGCATTTGTCCCAGTTTCCAGATGATGATTTAAGATGTTACTAAAACTTTGTCCAACTATTAAAATATCGGCTATCAACAATTGCAGTTGCACTATAAGTTGAACTTGCACTTGGAAAAATGCATTGCAAAAAAAAGGGCTATTAATTTATTTTCCAAGGTTCGCAAAGTGCACACATCACGTGGATATTAAAGTTGCAAAAATTAAAAAAAAAATTAAAAATTAAAAATATTTGTATATCCTGCTTACAATTTCATGAAGATTTGTATCATTATTCCTTATGGCCCGGGAAAAATCATTGCATTCATAAAAATTGGATTCCAATTTTAGTTTTATTCAAGAATGACTAACATAGAAGTAGAAGTTGCAATTGCCATTATATTTTTGCAAGGTTCAGCTTCACACAGTTATGCGGGCAAACGCGGAATGTTTTTTATATATATAGACTTTGTTTTATATATATAGATTGAATTTTATTTAAAATAAACTTTACTTGAAAATTAATAATTATTTTTTAGTAGACAAAAATAAATATAAAAAAAAATTAAAAGCAAAAAATTAATTATCGAAATTAAACAAAAACCTCTTCTTGGATCAAATAGGTTATACAAAAAATTAAAAAGTAAAACATTAAAGTAGATTAACGTATCGTAATCGCTTTTTCAATTAATGCAAATAAATATGACTATGTCCAGTTTTTAAGCCTTTCATATGGGCAAGCATAGCACTCATGCATGCATTTTTAAATCAGCTAGTTTGATGCACATATTGTGTCACTAAATAAAAACCACTGAAAACATTCAAATTTGAATCACAGAATATTAAAACATAATAACAGATCTCAAGAAAATACTACAACTTGTTGTGAGACTCGCACGTTTTCTATTAAATAACACAAAAAGAAACAAACATGTTATTTTTACTTTGGCACTACAAAAACACAAATCGGTGTGTGACTACCGTTCTACTGACAAAATGCAATTTAAACCATTTTTGCACGTACCTTTTAATGAACACGCTTCATTCGTGATTAATCATGTTCGTGTAGGACTTTTATTTTGCGAGTAATTGGCGTGGTCCAACTTGCCCCATGGGCCAACTAGCCCCGCCCTACCCTACCCGTAATAACCCTTATAAATAATTTTTTTCTCCTCGTTATGTTTTTTTTTTTTCAAATTCGCCAGAGCCATTTTCGAAATAAAACAATTTTTGTATATTGGTTGTATGGCAGGTACCGTTATTTTTTGAGCTAAAAACAAAACTCAGTTTCCCCTCTAGGGAATCCCCAAAGAACCTTAAGTCCAAAGTTTGAAGAAAATCGCTTAGCCGTTTAGGGTGCAGGTCGAGGTACAGACAAACAGACGGACAGACAGACAGAATTGCGAGACCTACTTTTTTCGCGTTCTCTATCAGCGTAATGTTAGGGAAAATTATTATCTCGAGTTATTTTTTTCGCACGAGACCTAAACTTGCCCTATACTACGTAGGTATATTGCAAGTAAAAATAACATGAATCAAAAATTCTTCAAACATGGGTTAAATATTTCCTTTAATATTTCCAAAAATATAAGTTTCATTATTTTATGCTGTCGCATAAACGTCGTCTCTCCCGTTTTCGACATTTAAACGGTCATATCTTCATTCTTTCAGAATTTATTTTCCAAATTTTTAGTTAAATCTACAACTTGCTTATATTTATATTGCTATCTATCACAAAAAATCTATCTTGGTACAACCGTTTAGTAAATAGCGAAAACCGAGTTCGGTAGCGGCATCTTGGTACCAATTTGTTTGATCGAAAAATCGAACCTAAACCGCTTGTCAGGTTCTCTAACGATGGAAATAATAATATTTCTTTCCCAATAAACGTCCTTTATTCCCATAGGAATCATAAAAAAGGAATCACGACTAGGTATTAGAATTTAAAATGTATTAATTTATATTTAGGTTGTGTCCGTTTATACTAAGAGGATATTTTTAGACACACAGATAGGTACTAAAAATGCTCAAAAATACCAAGCTGACCTCTTTTAGACGACTTGTGTAGGTATGCTCCAATTTCTATTTCAAAGACTCACCGCCCAAGAATAAAGTGTCCTCATACATTTTCCCAGAAATGACAATATTTTTACATCATCAATACAAAGCATACACAGTCCTCCTTCACTCCCCAAACATCGACTGTGATGGTGGTCTTAAACAACTGAGGCTTCCTTATACAAAATTTTCTTAACAAAAGCCTTAAACCAACACAAATTAGTTGAAGGTATTGTGTTCTCTTTTGTAAAATGAAATAAAATAAAATTACGAAAATAAAAAAAAAAATTCAAACAAATTGAAATCGAGAAATCCTTCAAAGCAATTGTCCTTTTTCAAATAATATATATCTTGTCATTTGGCAGCCAACTATACCTGCACAACAAGACTACTGTCCAATCTCTCCCCATTGTCCTTCCCTTCAAAATGATGGTAGAAACCACAGTAATTTTCTTAAAGAAATTCAACCACAGAACAAAACCCAAAACAACAACAAAAAATCAGCAGGATTCAGGACTTCTGTCCATTGACCTCATGAAAGAATTCCAATTGCATTCCCAGCAGAATGTTTTTGTTGTGTTTGTTTGGTTGTTGGTGTTGTCTTTTTATCTAAACTAGAAAACGGCAACTAATTCTCCACATTATCCTTGTTCACTCCTCTCCCATCCATAGGGCACATACCGCACAATACTGCTCTAGCTATGACATTGTTAACTGGAAAATCGCACCTGGATTTGGCAATACAACATGCAGACCACAGAAGCACCAACAGCAGGACTAGTAGCAATACAGGAGGACTGTTATTTTTTTTTATAGATATATGACCGGACAAAGTATGAGAAAAAAAGGAAAGAAACTATTTTCTTGCAAACTGTTGAAAATTCCAAACCCTCTGCCACTTGGTGCCCTATGTTTCTCATCCTCATACCTCTTTCCAATCAAAGATTTTAGTATGTCCAGTTTAAAGGGCTCTAGTATAACTACACCGAAAAAAACAATCGGATGAATCTGGCAGAGGACACAATATTACAAACGGTTGTGCCATCAGTCAAAGATAATTCGACTTAGGGCCAATTTTTCAGTGCAGGGTTAAAGTTAAACTCGAGTTAACGCACCAAATTGGGTGAGTTTACTCAGGATTAACTCAACAAATGTTTTTGATATTTTGTCTTCCGTCCTTATTAAGACATTCGCCATTCTTCTTCAATTAAAAAACTGCTTCTTGACGTAACTGTAAATAGATTTCTTTCCAGAGTTAACTAACTCTGGTTTAACACAACACTGAAAAACTGGGCCTTAGTGGTATAAGATTATATCCGTAGTAACACTATTCTGAGAGCATCAGATCGGTTATGGAGCTTCAAAAGGAGAATGTGCAAAAATATATGCGATTTGGTCTGCCTAGTGCCCAGAAACGAGACCTTTGAAAATGATTATGCACTATGGAGTGCACCAACATACAAGTATTTTTTTTTTCTCCAAAACAATGGGAGTTGGCTAAAATAAGTGACCAACAAAATAAGAAAAACACTTTGCAAATTCGAATAAACATAGACGAATAGTTTTATATTTTGTGATATACTGCCTGAACCACATGGTTTACAGTTCTTTGTCCACATTCAAAAATGATGCTCTTGAACTAAGCTTTGGAAACGTTGTATATCTCTTTTGTGGGCACTAGACGCACAATTATTCCCATTCATTAAATTCGCTAAATCTAATACAAAATTGTATGGAATTTGAATACTGTTAAGCGAATTATTCGCCAACCATGATGTTATTCTCTAATATTGGTCCTTGGAATAAAAGTTCATTTATTTAGGGGTCTAATCAGTTTAATGAGTTAAAAAAACGGTGATAAATGTCAACATTTTCAGGTTATTCAGTGAATTTTATGTTGAAATGTCTACTAATTTGACGTAGAAGGCACACGAGTATTACAACCTTGACAATTTTTTTTTTTAATTCAGTTAGCATTAATAGAAAATGCTACTTTTAGGATATTTTGTAAAATTGTCATTGAATGCCATGGACGACATATTTCGTTTTCTCAAAAACGATTTGTTCTTTTTTTTATGTTTTTTAAGTAAAACCTAAATTTTTTTCAAAAAACTCACTATTTCGAAAATTACTTAAATTTTTTTTAAACCAGCTATAAAGTTATTTTATATCACCTTATAAGATATTTCTAAGAAAAACTTATTCCTGAAATTGACGATACGTACCATACATATGTTGAAACCCTGTAAAGAATACAAAATGGGCACGACTGGCTCACACCTTAACGTATAGCTAGAAATTGATGATGTAAAAGTACCTACACAGCTATTGGTTCCAAAATATTATGATGTCATTAAAAAAAAAATAAATAAATTATTATTTTAAATTACTATAAATTTATTATTTTAATGGCTTTGAGAGTTGGAGCTCAAAATCAAGTATGCCATCTGATTTGTTTGATAAATATGAATTTAAGAAAAAAAAAAATAAATAAAAAATCGTTAGAGCGGTTTTCTTAAAAATTAATTGTTTACATATAAAATTTTTCACTCATTTTCAAAAATAAAATCTAGTAAACCAACATTTAGTATTTATTAAAATACAATTTAACACAAAATAATAAAAAAAAATTCATTAGCCTTATTTCAAGATATTGAATTTTCAAAAAACAAAAATTTCAATATATTTTTAAAAATTCAAAAATAATTTTTTTAGAAGTTTTTATATGCCAAATTATTTTAATTGTGAAGGAGCTCTTGTATACAAATTTTGGTTGAAATCGGAGCAGCTGTCAAAGAGAAATTTGAAAACAAAAAAATCGGTTCAATGACAGGTAACGTTATTAACCGTTATTGGTAAAAATTGATTTCATCAAAATGTTGGCCATACGTTAATTAGTAAACGCACGTCTTTTTATCAAAATTCATGAAGTCATTTTCGAGAAAAATAATTTGTTTCTTAACGGATTTTCAACATTTGTATGGAAGGTACCTACTGTTATTTTTGACTTTAGAAGTATTCTACATAATAAAAAAAACTATCTCACACCTAGTTTTTAAACTATTGACAAAGTCGTTTTCAAAATATTTAGTTTTTTTTTAATTTTCAAAATATAATGTTTTTTAATTTTGGTTCACAATAATGTTTACACTTTTTAGAAGTTTCACCATAAAAACATGAACATTTTCAACTTAACTGTTTTCAAGAAAATCAAAAACCAAATAAATTGTTGTACTGGAGGTACCCAAAATATTCAATTTATGAAAATAAAAAATTATTAAAAAGTAGCATTTCCTTACTTAATTTATTTGATTTTTTTTAACAAAATCCTCGGACTTGTGTTTGAGAAAGAAAAATAATATTTTCCTTTTTGGCGAAAAAAATTATATGTCAGGTACCGTTATTTTTGGTTCTAAAAAAAAATTATAAAAACGTCTGGGCATATTAGTCTAAAAACACTATATACCAATTTTGAAGAAAATCCCTCCAGCCGTTTAGATTGTACGGGCGAGGACAGACAGACAAAATTGCGAGACCCACTTTTTTCGCGTTCTCTATAATCGTAATGTTAGGGAAAATTATTATCTCGAATTTTTTTTTCACGAATCCTAAACAAACCCTTTACTACGTATATCGCAAGTAAAAATCGCATTTTTCTCTTACTTTGCATTGCATTAATAGAAGGTATCCTTACAATCGAACTATTTTTTATATTTTTGACTTTTTCAATAGATAAACCAATTTAAATTAGTTTATATTCTGTAAAGTTCAAATAGTAGATTATTAAATATCAAAATATTCAAAAAATGTTTTTTATTTTTATTTTCGAAAATTAGGTTTTTTCAAAAATTGATTGATAAAATATTTGTATATGAAAAAAAAAAAGTCATACAATATTTTTCACTGTGTATGAGGTCCTTGTAATCTTGCGGTTAAATATTTTCAATTTATTTCTATTGTTGATCGTTTTCCCAGGTGCCCTTTGACTTGACTTCAGGGACGCGCGAGATAAATAAAAAAATGGAAACTAAATGGAGAAAAATTCTTTTAAGAAAGTACGACGACGACGTCCAACTATACACCATAGAAGGTACTCTATATAATGTACCTCTACGATGGCATGGAGAAGCAGAAAAGTGATTAAGGTAAAGGTAAAGGTGCTAAATTGTAGGACATCCGTTCATTAATCAACCTAAACAACACCGAGTAACCATATATTGTAAGTGCACACACAAAGATACATCAAAAGGACAATGGACAGAGTATTGTGACTTTTTTTTCTGTTGTGACATGTTGTGATCGAGAAATCGTTCTTTTTTCATTTGTTATCCTTTCGATGGACTTTCTCAATAGGTTTTTTTTTGTTTAAAGTATAAAAGTACCTTTTTCTGCAATTTTGGGTGGCATTTTTTGTTTAATCAAATTGTTTAAGGAGTGGAATTCAGCCAGCAGCAAAACCAAACTAATGGGAGATTACTATCAAGGGAAATTAAATGAGCCTCATCAATAATTTTGACTGAAAAGAATTAAGTTGTGTGACATTTTTATGGGTATCAAGGGAGTGATTAAGAAATAAGCGTGAGATTGTTATAAAATTAGTTTGAATTTTCCTCTTTTTTTTCTGTTGAAGGTGTGTATGCGCGTTTTTTAGCCCGAAAACAATTGACAAGAAAATGTTTGGGGCTAAGGCCAAAGAGAATTTATTGACAAAAAAAAAACACGATATCGGGGATATACAAAATGTAAAGTGTTAGGTGTAAGAACGAATAATTCACTAAAATCTAAGCTATAAACTCAAAGAATTTGACGAAACAACCAGCTCGCGGGGCTAATGCTTGAAGAGAATTATACAAAATATCGTAATCGGGGCCAATCAATTTTCACGATAAATCAACACTAACTCATTTCATGAAATCGAAGCTAGTTCCAGACAATTCTGAAGGGAATTTGATGAAAAAATGGGGGTTAATGGCCAGTTTCATAGTTCAAACTTTCACAAATTGGTTGCACTAAAGTTCTACAAATTGATACCTACATAATGTATGTTTTGACTATCTGATTGGGTGAAACTTCAGTGCCAAACATTGAGGACTTAAGTGAAACTTATTCAGGCTAGTGAGCACTGTGAGAACAGGTCTTTTGGTTCCTATATTGCACACTTAAGGGTCACGGTCAACCCTCTGACTGTGAAACTTACTCTTAACAGTATATAGTTGAAAAAAGTGGTATTGGGGCTAAAAAATACCCATCCCCCCACCGAAACCACAACTTGGCAAACGGGACGAAACACCCCGAGGATAATAAAGTCAGCCGACTTTACGATTTAATTTTTTGACATGACATGGGGCTAATTCGTGTGCCAAGCTTTGAGATATGATTCTTGGTCATATTCTTGGAAAAATATTGTTTCACAGTAAAGTGACGATTTAAAAAAAGGCTTACTTTGGTGTACCCTGACCCATGTTAAGGCCAATTTCTGTGTCAGTACTAGTGGTATGGACCGCATTTTAGACGTTTTATTTAGAAGAAATACTAGCCTTTAAAACAACGTTTAAATTGAGCTGTTATGTTTTTAGGGTTGCCAGATATTTAACTTTAAATAGTGTTCAATTTTTCTTGCCCGAGCAAAATTTTACTTAAATGTCATTTTTTTTTCAAAAATGGCGTAATAAACATAAAATTTTCTTATTTTTACCTGTTGAACAAAACAATAATACAAAAAAAACTCGTTAATAAGTGCATCCAAAAACCCATACATTTTATGATACTTGGGAAAATCTAAAACAGGTAAAAAATCGAATTTTGGGTTTTTTTACCTATTTTTACTGCAGCACTTGGCAATTGAAATGGTTTTCCAAGAATTGATAATGTTTGGGTTACTTTTAAGATTGTGCAGTCATGAAAAGGGTTAAAAGAGTACTTATGACCACTTGACTTGCTGTCGAAACCTCAAGGAGAGTTAAGTTGAGGTATAAATGTTTAACGGGTAAATTAACTAAATAAGTGGTATAAAAGAATAGAAAAACAAGTTCATTCATCAGATTATCAAGTTAAGTCACGATTACAGTTGGATAAGAGCGCTTTTTGAAAAGAGACTCGAATTTTGTAACTGGTTGCTAGAGAGGAGCTTGGATGACAACCAGTTAAAAAACAGAATTCTTTGGACAGTCGAATCTCAATTCACAAGAGATGGTATTATAAATTTCCATAATCTCCATTCATGCAATCCACATTCAAGACGGCAAAGATCATTTGAACTAAGATTCAGTGTCAATATGTGGGCAGGTGTAATTCAAAATAAATTAATCGGGCCTTTGAAATTACCACTTCGACTTAATTCTACTAACTATCTTGAGTTTTTACAAAATAATATACCAGACTTATTGGACGATGTTCCACTGTTTCAACTAACTTCATCATTTTTCAAACAAGATGGTGCTCCGCCCCACTATGGTCGTGAAGTTAAGGATTGGCTGGATGAAGAATATGGTGATATATGGATAGGCAGAAATGGACCAATTCACTGGCCTGTAAGATCGATCTCCCGATCTCACTGTACTGGAATTTTTTGTATGGGGACGAATGAAAGAAATCGTTCATCTCATCTCATCTGAAATAACAACTTTAACTGAAGTAGAACAATGTATTTCCGAAGGATCACTAAAAGTAAGGCAAGAGTTATCGAGAATAAACATTCAAAATTAAATCCAAAAACGGGCTCTAGAATGCATTCAAAAAGCAGGAGAGCACTTTAAGCACTTCCTATGATTGTATTTGTGTGTACATAAAATAAAAAATTACTTAAAACTACACAAATTATATATTTAAACCCCTTACACCTCTTGGCACAAAATATTTTTTTTTTTTAATTTTACATGTTTAAGATATTCGCAAGTCACATAAAATGTATGGGTTTTCGGGTGCACTTATTAATGAGTTTTTTGTTATTATTGTTTTGTTCGTCAGGTAAAAATAAGAAAACCCTATGTTTAATACGCATTTTTTTAAAAAAATTGACCTCAAAGTCAAAATTTTGCTCGGGGAAGAAAAATTGAACACTTTTTAAAGTTGAATATCTAGCAAACCCTAAAAACATATCAGCTCAATTTAAACGTTGTTTTAAAGGCTAGTATTTCTTCTTAAAAACATCTAAAATGAGGTCCATACCATAAGAAAGTACTGACAGAGAAATTGGCCTTGGGGAGGGTACACCACCATTTTTAAATCGTCAAAAAGTGATGTCAAAGTTCGAAATCGGACTTTACTGTTGAACAATATTTTATTTAGAATATGACCAGAAATCACATCCCGAAGTATGGCACACAAATTACCGGACACCCTGTATGTTTTTTGCTGCAAACAAAAAAATTGGAAATAAAGTTAAAAATAAAAATAATTGATTCTTTCTTTGATTTGAGGTTCGTACAAATTGTAAATACAATATTTTTTGACTAACTTCGAAGTATCGAAATGTAAAATTATGACAAAATAAATCACACCAATCACAAGATATTCGAAGGTATCCCAGAAACAGACAAAAACCGGTCTTCGAACTTTTTGGAAAAAGAAACTGTCACAGATTATTATTTAAACAGCTCTAGAGATTACATGTATTAAGTTTAATCAAAATCGTTTGAGCAAATTTTGAGAAAACTTGATAACTTTTATGGAATCACATATGTAAAAATACTTCACATCAGGACTCACAATAAAACAAATCGACAGACCTCTTGCCCTCTTTTTGGACTCCTCCATCGTCGTAATGTTAGCTTTCATTAAAACCTCTACATTTTGTTCTGACACGAAACCAATACTTGCCCAATAGAGCAAGCAACATTGAAAGAATAAACTGTTTTTTCCTCTATTTTTGTAGGTTATACCCGAGGTTATTTTTATCAATAATAGTGTTAGTCTTCATCATCAAATGCATTTTTAAGCTTTAAGTTATGTAAAAACATAACCGCAAAAACTGGACTTTTACCATTTTTAACGGAATTTTCCCCAAAACCAGAGCTAAGGGAGGCAGACAAGACAACGAATGACGGATTTGAAAACAAATTGAAAATACCTTTTGGAAATTTAATCCATAAAAACATATTTTGTTAAAAAAGCAATAAAAAAAGTAGGTATCTATATAGGTATTTTAATGTTATAGATTAACTTCAAGAAACATGTACATATATAGTTTAATTTTAATTTTTGAGGACTATGTAACAGGAAAACAATTTAAGAAAATTAGTTAGTGAAAACAACAGGTCAACTTTTAGTTGCATACATTTTTTTATGTTTATATTAATAAAATACAATTGTTTCGATGCCGATGAGCATTTATCATCAGTTTGACTGTCGACTGACCAGACTATCAGGAAAAAAACAAAGAGAACGTTAACAAAAATCTTTATGTATGTATAACATAAGTACGTATATTGAAAAATTATTTAAAATATAATAATAAATTATCATTAAAAGTAGTAACTAGAGAAAAAAGGGAGGATATGAATGGTCCATTATTTCTATTCAGAGCTTTGTCACGGTGCAAATGTATAAAAAGCGACTCAAGAATATTTCAGCGCGCAAAATTTTGCTCTGATTTTTTGAGTGTGAAATTTTCAACGGTCAACGAATGTTTTGATTAAAATATGTTCAGCTATTCCGCTTTTATAAGACTCGTTATTTTTTATATAATTTAAATTCTCTTTTACATTCTTACATTTTTCTAATGAATTTAAAAAGTTTTTGTTTTTTTCACAAGCTGTCTATCATATTTTTTCCAAAGCCATTTATTCGCGCAGTGTCATAGATGAAATTTAATTCTTTGTTGTAGTTATCTTTTGATAGAAGTAACTTGAGCATTCGATAAATCATAGAATTAAATGCTGCGTGCTTGTGTGTGTGATGGTGATTTGATGTGTTTGTTATATATCGTTGAGTGCTGGTGTTTTTCCTATAAATATCAAAACTTAAAATGCCATCTAATTCTCGTCGTATCATAATTTCCCAAAAAGGCAGACATTGATTCCTCTCGATTTCGACGGTGAATTAAATGTTTTCCCACACGGAATTCAAAAGTTAAAGTGTTTTTTCGATGTCGTTTGTCTTCACAACAGCGAAAATATCGTCGACGTACCGAAACCATGTAGATGGGAACGACTCTTCCAGTGCATTAACATAAACATTACACACAAAAGGTGACAACGGGTTGCCCATAGCCGTTCCGTCTATTTGTTGGTAAAATTTTGAACGAAAACCGAAATAAGTCTGCTTTATAAATAGCGCTGATCTCATCAGAGGATTAATATTTTGTCTGCCAAGCCATTCTTGCACAGTGTTTAAAGCTTTATCAGCAAAAGAAACTAATGATTCGTCTTCTTTTATTTGAATTCCCTTTAATTTTTCGGTTAAGTCTATGGAGTTTTTCACCGAAAATTTGTCAAAACTTTGCAAGTGTTTTAATTGTTCAACAAGCTATTTGGAAAGATTGTATGTAGGTGCATTAATGTTTGAGACTACTGGGCGCCAGCCATCCTTATTTGTTACTGGAAGACAGTATATGCGTGGTACTTTGCTATAAGTAATACGCATTTTTCTCTTCCAAGCTGGACCAAAAATGTCAGTGTGTTTATTAATAGTATTGTTAGTATTTGTTTTCATTTATTAAGTGGTTAAGTATATATTTATTGAACAAAATAATATTTACAATTTGACTTATAATAACTAGCTAGATACGATGATTTTATACATTGATTGGCACATAGGGGGCCTAATCTTATACTTTGTCTTAAGTTTAAAGGATTATAAAATACCTGTAAAAAAATTGAGTCTAAAAGTCGGCTGACTTTATTATCCTCGGGGTGTTCCGTCCCGGTTGTCAAGTTGTGGTTTTGGTAGGGGGATGGGTTGGCCTTTAGCCACGGTGAAATGCTGACCCTGTGTCAGCGTAGAACGAAACTGCTGGCTCGTTGTCCGTGATGATGTTGTCAACCAGGATTTCCATCGTACTGAGGTATCTCGGCTCGGGTGGTCGCTGCTGAGTGGCCATTCTTCTCATCAGTTGATTAGGGTGCCTGTTTGCTTCCTTGCTTCTTTGCTTGAAGCAGTAGGTACCTGTCCAGAGGGATGATGTAAGCTTCTGTGTAAAGACGCTCATTGCTGTGATGTCTCATTCGCTGCTGATCAAAATGTAGTCCGGAACAAATCCTTAGTAACTTTCTTTCGAACATTTGAAGTTCCTTCATGGCCGTTTTCGAGATGGAGAACCAGACAGGGAAGGAATAGCTGATTACAGGCCGCAGGAGCTGCTTGTACATAAGTATCTTCGTCTTCTGGCTTAGTCCGTTTCTGCGTCTCATCAATGGGTGGAGTCGGTGAAAGGCCCAGTTGGCTTTTTTGAGGACATTTCGTGCGGGTTGAACCTGAACAACTCGTTGAAGTGGATGCCTAGGTACTTCATGTTCTTTTTGGCTGCTATTGTAGATCCGTCCGGAAGTTTCAGAACCAGACTTCTGCACTTGGCTGCGCTGCAACTACCTCTACTGGGTCTCCTGAAACACACAAGCTCCGATTTGGATGTGTTTACCGGATGCCCCATTTCTTGTAGAAGGCGTTGAGTCTATTGACCTGGTGCTCAACTTTTCGTAAAGCTACCAGAGGAGACATCGAGGCGGCATACGTTAGGGAGTCATCAGCATACAGTAGATTTTGGCATCCAGATGGCAATGGTTGGTCAGATGTCATCAGGCTGTAGAGGAAGGGGCCTAGCTTCGAACCTTGGGCAACTCCGGCTTTGATGTTCTTCACTTGTGATTTGCAGTTATCCATTTGTACGTAGAATTTTCTGGAAGAAAGAAATGAAAAAAGAATTTTTATTAAAGAAGGAGGTAAATGTAATACGCGAAGCTTATGGATAAGGGCTTCAATCCATACGCTGTCAAATGCTTTCTCGACATCCAGAAAGCATCCAACGGTGACACGATGCTTGTTGAGCGCTAGGTGATGTCATGCTGGAACTTCAGGAGCGGATGCAAAGTGGGGTGATTTTCCCTAAAGCCAAACTGCATGTCCGGTTTTATTAAGTGGGCTACGGACCACTTTGCAGGGGCCACTATCAATTAAAATTTGAACACTACTGTCAAAAATATTTTTGTCCGTGATAACCATGATAACTATCACACAATTACCCTTATCAGCTTTTGTTATGAAAACATCTTTTTTACTAAGCGATTTAATCGTGCTGTGTAAATCCGAATTCAACGATTTTGGTTTCCTAAAAGAATTTGTTTTATCCAGCAACAACGAAGAGCGAATAAGGTTTGCGTTGTTTTTATCCACATGTTTTAGCGCTACTTCAATGTCAGCTACAATACCCGTGTTTTTTTGGCATTCTATAAATAGTACAGTAGAAAATTACCAAACAAAACGCATCCGCAGTAGCCTGTTTCTTGTATTTCACAAAATTGGTTTAACTGAAAGAACACCTGTCAGAATATTAAAAAAATATATATATTATATTTGTGAGAATCAGAAGCAGTTAAAATTAACTTCACGAAAAAACCAATTGTAACCAACATTTAAGAATGAAATCACCAAAAATCCATTCGAGACTCGGAAAACTGCCGATGTTGTATTTGTCATTTTGTAAAATACTACTATGGATAGCTACTATGGAATACTACTATGGATAGCTTTTCCAATAAAACACGGGTAATGTCAATCATGGGTATTTTTTTTTTGTTGGATTGCGAAATTAAGACCATTATTTAATGTTTTTTCTTCTTCTTTGGTTAATGTTATCGATGCTTTATTTACAACGAAATTCGGGATAAAAACTGGATTCAAAGATGATTTTTTGTGAGAAGTATTCCTTTGAAAATGTAATAAATTTTTAATTTTGCTTTTCTTTCTTATAAATGAGGAACGTGAAATTAAGCTGCACCTGTTAGCAATAAATAGGGCTGGCCACGAGACGAGACTCTGCGAGAATTTTGTAAGTCTCGTCTCGGTATCGTTAAAATCTAAAATTTTCAGTCTCGTCTCGGTCTCGTGTCGGTCTCGTATAATTAAGTCTCGTCTCGGTCTCGTCTCCGAAAAATACGATTTCCTGACAACCTGTTTGATAATTGGAACGAAATATTTTCCATTATAGTTTGAATACGTGCAAAAGAAAATATATATTTAACTGAAATTGGATTTTTGAATTTATTAGACTCTCTGTAAATTTCGATCCAAATAAACAGTCTCGTCTCGGTCTAGTCTCGGTTGATTAAAAGCCAGTCCCGTCTCGTCTCGTCTCAGTCTCGTCGTTCGAGGCCGAGATCGAGACTTTTCTCGTCTCGTGGCCAGCCCTTGCAATAAATATTCATTGTAGATCGAATTGTAATGGAGTAACGCATGATACGATTTTCTGATAAAGCCTGTACACTTCCATCTCGGTGTTTGATAAACATGCAAAATGTCTTTTTATTTCACTAGTTAACCAAGTTCGTTTTGCGACGTTAATTGCCGTTTTTCCCGAAAAAGATTTTGATTTTGTTCTTATGTTTATAAGTTTTGGAAAAATTCTCTTTCTTTTACACGTCTGTAAGAAATATATGTCACTCTTGATGAGGCATATGTACATAGGTTAGGTTAGGTTAGGTTAGGTTAGTGGGCTGACAGTTGATCTTGTTACCGTCACACTTAGATCAGTGTAGATCCATTGTGATACCCTGGGGATTAATCCCCATAAAAGAAACCTATGATAAATCCAATGACATATGTACATATATGCCATGCCAGTTATTTGTTCCCGTATAATTATCTTACATTTCTTGTAAATAGACTTTCCCATAGTTAAATTTTCCTCTAAAATGTAAAGTTTAGGCAGTTAAATTTGACCCCTGGCATATCAATCATTTTGTAGAAAATCGTAAATTTTACCCGCCTGATTACCATTTTCAAAAATGCGCGTGTTAATGAGTGATAAACGCTTCCCAAGTCAAATACCAAAGGGGGAGACGTTTTTTGAAAAATTTTTAAAATTAAAAATAATGACTCTATGCTCTGTGTGTGTATACCATTTTTGTGCCTAAAGTTTACCCTAATTCCGTATAACATTTGCTCAATAAATTATTTTTTCTTTACCTATGTCAATTAGTTAGACCAAGGTGTGTATTGGGTAGGATTTCCAGACATACACACACTCTCACAAAACAAAAGAAAAAGATAGAGAGGGAGGCCACTGAAAATCATAACGTTCTACTTGGCCGAATTTAAACTATCTAAGTCGCCCTGTCAAAATAGTTAGTTATTGTCATAAAAAGGAAAGAACTGGACATGGGTTCAAATATTTACAAGGCCATTAGAGTTAGTCATGCATACCTATATTTTGAAGGCTCGCAAGACAATTATTGCTCAAAAAATGTTCTCAAGTTCCAGTCTGCGAACTGCGAGGTCTTCAGTTATTTTTGGTTCTTGTAACGGGCGGGTCATGCGGGCTAGGCCACGACCGGACCCCTATATATGCAAATACTCTCCGCACTTATGAATATGAAATTTCAATTGTTTAATATTATTTTTTTTTTTTCGGTTGAAGACAAACGTTAGGTCCAAGCAAGTTACATGGACAAATTTAAATAATTAAGACATTATAAACAAGAAGTGTTGATTGTTGAATGTTATGATAGTTTCCTCGATGATTTTTCCTTTGGCTTGGCCGATATGAACATGGGATAGGATATCTGGGAGTTGTATCTATGCGGAAGCACAACAGTTCATAAATCTTCTGGTGGTGGGCAAAGTTTGTGTTCACAAAAATTAATTGCCCATGCAGCGGTATTGGCGGTGGTGAATGGTGGATGGTATGAACGACACGGCGATGTGGACGCCGAGTCTTCGACGTCATTGGAGGTCCTCCTCTATCCTAAAATAAAATTTAAGACAAAAGGCGCACAATGTGGAGGTCTGCATTGTTCTTTGTTTGGACATGTGGAATTTATGAATATTCTCGAATCGGAATCAGGAGAGAGCAGTGGAAAGGTCAGGTTGTGATAATCTTTTTTAAATATAAACCCAGGTGTTCCTCGGTCGCTCGGGTGGGTGATGATGTTGAAGCTCACCTTTGGTGTTTTTTTGTTTGCTTTTTTTTTTTTTTTTTTTTTTGAGTTTATATAGTCCTCGAAGGAAAAGATCAGTTAATGGGGTGGATTCTGGAGTTTGGCTATTAATTTTCTTTTTTTAGTTCTCATTCTTTGTCGATTGATAATGAGATAAGCGCGGACAGAAGCATTGTTCTGGAAAGATATAATGGTTGCCTATTGCTTAAGAAGAAAAAGCCGCCTGTAAGCGAAAAGAGGTGTCTAGCGCATGTCATGGGTTTTAGATAATTATTTAAATATTTTTTTTTGGTCATTAAAATGCAAATTAGAAACGAAAAGTCAAAATACATTTTATCGAGCAAACATAAAAACAAAACAAGACTTTTTGACATAAATCGCATTTTGAAATGATTTATACTACAACAATATTTTTATGTTACTCACAGAATAATATTTTTAAATTAACCCTTGGTATTTTAGACAAAAAAAAAATATTTAACTAAAGTAGACAGAGGGGCCCATCAGCATTAGGTATTTTGTTATTTTAATCAACCATTTTTCTAAAAATATTTGAATATAGCTTGCGGCGCAGAAAAACAATCTAGTTTTCGACAAGGCACAAGAGAGTTTTACCTTGGGGCAAGGGGCCTAGCAAGGGTTGACGATTACAAAACCTTTTGCCTGGTCAGGAAAAAAAAGTTGGCTTATGTGGGACTTGAACCCGCGATCTTCTGCTTATCAGTCCAATGCGCTACACGCTTCCACGCGAAAAGGAATAAAGTTTCATACTATTATGTTTCATTCCTATAAACATACATATAATATACAAATGGATCACATCCATAGAAAAAAGTGTGATATGAAAAAGAAGAAAAAGGAAGAGTGAAAAAAGTATCGTATGATACTGAAATTGCATGATACTTAGAACTTATTATGTTTTGGGTGTTCAAGAGACATTCCTGATGGGTACCGAAACATGTTCAGCAAGTTTTTACTAGAGAGGGCCTTACGAGGGTTTAAAAAATTTCCCTCGTCTAAATGTTTGGTACTGAAATCCAGCAAGGGCTTGCCAAGTTTCTGACAAGTTTTCCTCGTCTAGATTTTCCCTACTGAAAAGTTACTAGGTAGGACAAACGTATTATAGCAACAGTTTCCAAATTTTTTTCACTTTTGTTCACTTAAAAACAGTTTGCTCAGTTTATGCGCATTGACGACGTGACGTATCGGATGCGTTAAGAAACTTGCTGCTTTGTAAACATTGACACGTTTGAGTTTTGGAACTTATGACTTTGCATCAAATGCGCATCTGCAGCATTTCGGAACTCAGCCAGTTTGTTAAGACTACACATCTGTTTGGTTGAAACAAACAACACGATTTATTTAGTCTTACCTTTGTAAATGAAATCTATAGTATTATCATGGAGTCGTTTTTATTTACGCTTGATTTCGACGGCTGATGTGCTTGCAACATGTTTTATGATTTTGACAGCCTAGACATTAATGTTTAGAAAGAGTAAGTCTTGTTATATTGCAAGGGAGTACGGAAGTAAGATCTCGGTTTTTTTAAATTTGTTTCGTCAACAAAAAATGTTGAGATAAGTTGGTGGATTTCGACACTATGTGAATCAATAGTCGTCGATGTTGATGATATTACTATAGTTTTCATATACAAATGTCTTACTTAGTTGATGGGCTTTAATTTCCAATAATAAATTTTCTTGTTGCTTTTAATTAAGCGAATACTTTTGGTTAATTTACGAGTGAACAAACAATTTTTATTTGAGAACCGAAATGATAGGGCAATTCTACCTAGTATATATGCTGACACAACCAAGAAGAAAAGCTAGTCTAATCAAACTGCAAATGTGTAAGTTGGTTAAAACAGCCGAGTAGCTTAGCTACAGCAATTTTAAATAAATAAATGATAGTTCATCAATTGGTTACACCATTTGAGTAGATTGCTTAAATAAATTGAGTAAGTTTGTAACGTTAATCTCGTGACTAGGTTACAACTATCGAGTACACAAGTTATTTCGATTAAGTACAACCAAAAGATTGGATGTCTTAATTTTGTATTAATTGGTTACTATTAGGCGATATAATATATTTGTTTTATAACATTAATTAACTATAGCAAGCACTTTAACTAAGTATAAAATAACCGAGTAATAGTTTAATTACAATTAAGTTCACGGTAATCGTATCAGTGTGCAAAATAAAACATTTTTGTTTGGTCGAGTTGAGTTACGTTAAATTAATCGGGCAGAGTTTTCTCGTTGTGTTTTGAAAAAGTAGATTACTTTATGTTTAGTCCTTTTGGTAAAGGGTGGGGCCTCCTTCTTCGACATAACTATCTTTACTGATGGGTCAAAGATGGAGTGCGGTGTTTGCTTCCGGCATTTTTTCGGAGTCCTTTAATACATATATCCAGGTCTTTTCGGCTGCCTGACTTTGCTAGTGTTTTTCAAACTGAAGTACTGGCAATCAGGGAAGCGTAAAAGCTACTTAACAATATCCAAACCAGGACCGAAATACGCTATTTCAGACAGTCAATTCGGCTTCATCATCCTCTAAATTTGTACGACAGTGCCAGGATGAGGTTCTGAGTCTGAACACTAACCTGAGGGTGCCTCTTATCTGGGTTTCGGGTCACAGTGTCGTTGGCCAGGCAAGATTCAGCCCTTCATAACTCACTTGCAGAAAAAGTCAGTATTCGTCTCGGAGTTATGAAGGACAATATGTGTCACAGAATCTAATCGTAGGTGGAATACTTTAACCACTTGCATCATTTCTAGAATCTCGAACTATTCACCTAATGTGCGGACCCAGGCGAGACATAGCCAGGATTGTTGCAACATGATGCACTGGACAGTGGCCAATAGGAGAACATTCAGCGAAGCTTGGCATCCCCTACAAAACTCACTGTCGTAGTTGTGGGGACCAGCAGGAAAACGAAACATTCTTTCATTTCCTCTGTAAATGTTCCGGTTTGGATACAATAAGGCAACAATCTTTTGGAAAGCCCTTTTCTGACGACCTTAACGAACTTTCCGAAACGAAGATCAAAAATTTCATTTCTTTCCTCAACGCACTCAACGACTGTTTCAAGGTTACAGTATTAGAGTCTTCATAAAAAAAACCTATGGCTGACCAATTACTGAAACTAGCTGACCTTTTATCACGAGTCGTTGGATTTTCAAATGGTATACTTTTTTTGTGAATATCCTACAAATGAGGTGCTAAAAGTCTTATACGACCCTGAAACAAAATTTTTAAAAATTCAATTGAACAAAAACTATCGCTGACCTGCAGTTTCTGAAACTAGTTGACCTTTTTTGACCAATTACTGACCTTTAGATGGCATACTTTTTTTTCGAATATCCCATGTATGAGGTGCTAAAGGTTAGAAGCCGTCAACAAGCTGCCTATAGTTGGCACAGTTTAGATGGTTTTTAGTTGCGGACTTCGTAACTATTGAGTGTTTTCCCTATGTCCAAATCCTATTGAGTTTTATCCCATGTCCAAATCCAAGAAAAACGTCTGGTCATACGAGCGGGTGGTATTTTCTCTGGTAACCACAAGCCATGCTGTGTAAGCAGACGGATGTGTTCAGAGATTACCATATCCGAGTGTGAGACTAGATGATCAACCTAATAGATCAGATCGTATGCGCCTTGGGCAAATCAGCAAATTGCTTAGCTTGGCATACTGCCAGCCGAATTCGGTGCGTAGGCGATGATTCATTGAGAGTTATATCACCAAACACCTTTATATTTTCTTAGTCTTCTTTATTCCACAGGTCAAACGAGTTGAGGTTTCAAAACGGCGCATTACAGCGTTTATTGGGTGATCGAGCATGGATGCTTTTGGCCGCCATCTCTACCTACCTAATACTTAAAACACTTTCTAAAATATCTATTTGAAATTAAATTTCATTGAAATTTTGAAAAATGCTTAAGAGAAATATTTTTCTCAAAAAAGGCACCAACGATTTTTATAAGAAAAAATGTGTTTTCATCAAACTAATTTTAAATAATGAAAATGTTTTCTTTGCATTTTTTTAATTAATAGTATTTCCAAGGTAGCCATTATACTCTCATCTATTTTACTTGAGAGTTAACACGGGATTTGATTGGTTCCATCTTACTGACTTAAAAAGTGATACCATAAGAATGTGATTGTAATGAAGGCAGTGGCGATTCCTCTCAGTTAGCAGGTTTATCGCCGCTAAACCAAGAATTTAAATGAATAAATTATATAATGTATAATGTTGAAATAATGATAATGATAAGGTTATTGTAATAATCAATACCATAAATAGAAAAAAAAACTACCCACCTACCTACCTATTTTCAAATCATATTTTCCTTCACACAACACAAAACTCCCATCTTCCTATCTGCCTCAGCGTTACAATATGCGATACCAAAACCAAAATCCCTACAAAGAGCATTGATATAATAGTAAAAAAAAAAAATAGATACCTACCTAACCTACCCACATTGTTCTAACACAGTACACAACACAAAACTCTCATACAACAAGTCTCCCTTGAAAGCTTACAACATCCGCGCTACCAAATTACATACAATTTTTAATAATATCTATTCAAAATACAAATACAAACACAAATACCATACAATCTATAATACAAGAGCGTTTTACTACACATGTCCTAAGCAAAGCCCAGCTAAATAAATGAAAGCGTAAGCGTAAGTATGATGCGATAAAGCACGATACATCAGATATGCAAGCAGCTCCAGGTACCTACTTACTTCCAAAAAAGTGCTCAATTGGTAAAGCGCGATGTAGTTCTGCATTTTTGATATGTTGTTGGGGCATGTTAGAGTAGTCTGTATCTAAGTTTGCAACTTCGAAAAGCCTGTGCTTGCTGCAGGAAAAATGCAACAGTGAAAAAAACGCTAAGTTCATCCCATTTTTCCGACATTTTCCTTTATAACTTTATAAATATGCAACTAAGGAAAAAACCGTCTACTATATATATAAGATATAAATATTATAACTATATTTTATGATAGTTAAGGGTTCCAAGTACGTGTACAAAAATCAGTGCCAACTTAAGTATGCTACTTTCACCATAACAATGATGCAAACATTGCGTGTTGCACTTAATTAACATCATGTTTCTTGCCATAACTTTTTGACCGATTTGGATCAAATTTTAAAATTTCGTCTTGTATTACTCTAGGCTATTTGATTCCAAATTTTAAGCAGAAATGAATATTTTTTGACTTATTTTTTGATTGCTTCAAAATAACTTAGTTTATTATAATAAAATAGATAATAGTTAAATAATCGTCAATTTATTTTGCCATTCAGTCGCTAGAAGTATCTTTTATCGGCTGACCGCTAATGTGAAAGGACAATGACAATTTTTGTATGGCAGCTGGCCCTCAGACCAATATTTTTTCGTAGATAAATTGTTTATATGGCGACAAGTATCAATTTGCTGTGTGTAAAAAGTTATGGACATAAAAGTAGAACAAAGTAAGAAAAGGTACGACATACTTTACAAACGCAGCGGAACGTAAAAATATATGCGCGAAGAGATGTGGGTGAAGGAGGTTAAGAAAGAAGCTTCATTTTGATATAATCGATCAATTGCTAGTTGGCCTTGAGCTGTGCAGAACGCATTTTAATTGATCGGGGCTAATTAATCTGGTAAGCTCTAAAGTGATTTAATACGGTTATTTTCTTTGTGTTTGTGATTTAAATGGAAGGGCATTATAATTTGTGTGTTATTGCCAACATGGGCTTCATAATCGAAGGTTTCAACATCAACTTCTTACAGAGATTATTATTCAATGTCACCCTGCGATGGCTGACTATATGAGTGAACATGAAGAGGTTTGCTAAATCTTATTGCGGGGTACATGTAAGAAAAACGAAATGGTCTTTACGCAGACAAAATATTTCAAGAGAATGCCGTTTATATATTAACTATTGGCCCCCTAATTGGTTGTTAAGAGGTTTGTTCCTATTCACGGCATGTCAGGGGAAGAACATATATCTGTTACATAATTACTTGATAGGTCTCAAAACTCAATAAATGCAATAGTACAATAATAAGACCGCTTTCGCACAAGGAAACTGAGTTGCCAGAAACTAGCTAGTTTGTAGGCGACAAGGGTGGGAGGGGAGATTTTTTGTCTTCCTTTTACGCCCTTCTCGCCTACAAACTAAAAATACTTGTACTAGCCGACGCTCTTGATGGGCTCAGACGATGCGAACCTTTTAATGCCCAGTGGAGTTTCTTAATAATGTTATTATTAGACCAAGAGCCCACAGCAGATTTGGCGTACGAAAGTGAACCAAAAAAAAATTATATGAGTCGAAAGGTGTATTAAGGCTGATAAAAGGAATGCAAGTCTTGAAGTCCCTGGTGGCGGAGTTAGGTGGGAGGGGCAGTTTTCAAAAAAAAATGGCTTAAACAGAAAAAAAAAAACATGTACAATGTCTTGTTATATTTTCTTGATAATAGTTTTATATCATTTATTAATGTTTTTTATTGATTGTCGTTATCAATAAAATTAAAAAAAATATGATTTTTTTTTTTTAAGTTAACCTTCCCTAGACCACGTAGCTAAACCAATACTAAGGACCAGGAATCGCCACTGAATGAAGGAATTATTCCCAATGCACAAATGGCTAATTGCAAAAAATTGAACAATTCCAATTTAAGATACGTAACGTATAGGTATACCATTATACCCAAACCTACCATTTTTATGCTCATAGGCATAATGCTATGCTTGTTAGCTTCAAAATTCAAAAAAAATAAAAAAAAAAAAAATGAATCCACATTGTTATATCGAACACAAAAACCAGTCAAATCTCTTGTATAATCTCGTTATCGGTAAACCAAGATTTAAATGAATCTGAGGGCAAACAAAAAACTCGTCAACCATAATAATACCTATACTCCCAGGTAAAAATAATTGGACTACATAAGATTCCATTCCTACAAGACTGTTCAGGTTCACTGCTCTATAGCGGCTGGACGCAACCCGCACAATGACAGATGGAACTTCATATGTTTGTAGGATGTAGGTACCTATTAAATTGCATTTGACCGAAATTGCAAACAAAAATAAAATACAAATCCTTAAAAATAAAAGAAAGTACCCGATGAAACAATGCCCCATTTTGGCGCCTTCAAGCTGGCTGGCCATCATAAGAGAAGTGACAGTAGTTTTCCAGAAAAAAAAAATGCATTTCACTCTTGTTTACTTATGATATGAAAATTCAAGGTGAATAAACTGCGTGCTGCATAACCACATTATGGAGTTATGGTAAGAGGTGTAGTGTTAAAGGCTCGTGTATAGGTATCCTAGGTAATTGCTACCTTGTGCGTTGTAACTAAAATTGACATACAAGACAGCGCAGCACACTGATGCATTGCTCTGGCATGCAGTAGCCGAAGCAGCAGCAGCAATGCATCTTATAGAAGCACATTGCACAAATGCGCAAAACTTTTCGCTTAGTTTAAGACGCCCCGATTTAATACTTAGGTTGGATTCTGGCAAAAATGGGGATCTTCTTTTCGCTCGCCACGCACAATCACAGACACACAAAACTATCTGCTCGGTTATATAAATGGAGATTATAGCCCCACGGCGGAGCAGTGGGGTAGACGCACTGCAAAAGGAACATCCTATAAAAACGCTACGCCAGCCGCCGCACTGCGTTGATAGTGCTTGGCGCGCAATTGCAATACTTAATCTTTCGAAATTCCTTTTTATTAGGAACTTCCACATCGACTTCGACTTCGACTCGACCGACATGACACCCATGGTCCAGAGGACGAATATGAAGAAGGCAAAGTCGAGTTGTCTTGGTCACTTTTGTAAAGAGTCGTCATCATCAACATGCGGATGCACATTCATTACGTTGGAAGAAATAACGAATTACTATCAAGGGTAATCATTATCTAAAGCAGTCAGTCAGACAGCCAGGGTAGGCATTTATAGTCAACAGTCACAGTCAGGTTAGCAGCCATGTAAATTTGGGAATTTCACAAGCAAGAAGAAAAAAAATGACGATCATACCGTCAAAATGACGTCAAATTTTGTACCAAATTTGTCCAATTCTATTTTGATGTGTAAACATCTTAGCTCTCGGTACCTCTGGGTAAAATTTTGGTAACCATATTGTTTACCGAACATTTTTGACTCATGGAAGCAATTGAATAGAGTAAATTGAGGTAATGTGGTAACCAAGCAACCAACTGGAAGTTTGGTATGCCTTGTTTACACATCCCCCCATTGAGTCCCGGCACACATTTTTTGTACGTTGTTTATAATTCAATTTAAGGGTAATCGCGTTGATTAATTTTCGCTGACCTGTCAATATATGAAGGTACTACGGACACGTCAGCAGCCTGCTCCCAATCCCAACCTTTGCACAAAAGAATTTTTAAACATTTTGGGATTGTTAAGCTCAAGAATAAGGTTTTTCAATCCATCGTGCCCATCTTTAAATTTAATTTGACAGTTAATGGCTTGACAGCTGAGAAATAAAATATAGTTTGACATACGTTTATAAAATATTTTGATTGTGGAGCACCTTAAATTATTCCTTTTCAAAGCAAAAATGAAATCTTAAAAATACTTCAGATTTTCAGAGTTTTTAAATCCCTTGGTCATCTTTCGGTTTAGCACCCTGTTTCAGTTAAGGTTCCGTACTTTTATGGCAAAATTCACCTTAAGCTTATCGTTCTAATGTAAGTCAGTTGCTTTGGTATGGTATCGGTATGCAGGGTGTAAAATGGAGTGTTGTGGAACCCACAATTACAGCGCCGCCGCCGCCGTTGCATTCCTCATTGCACCTCGATACAATTTCAGAGCATTATTAAGTAGGTATAGGTGGGTCTTTCTGTTATAAAATATAACAGAGGATCCCATCCATAGGCGCAATGCAAAGGAAATACTATATACGACTTTGATGATAATGATGTAGTGGGGCACGTCGCATCGCATTTTTGTTGGTATACCTATCGTCTTTTGCGGTGGTGCTTGGTCGCGCCTTCAAGCACTACCCAAAGGATCAACGGAGCAAGATGACTCTTCTTCTACTACGAGTAGGTATATAACATCAGAGATGGAAATGAAGAAGCAGCCTGGTTATGTTGTATATTGTGCACCTTGTAATATTCTATAGTTTGTGGCATTATCTTGAAAGTACTTCCAAATGATTGCTTTTAAAGTTGTAACTACGAATTAGCTTGCTGCGACTGACGATGATGACGACAACGACTAGGTACAGGTACGAAGAGATGGCAGTATACACCTAAAGGAACTGAAGCAGTCTCAGAGAACTGTGGATTTAGCCGATTTTCTTTTCAAAATGCGAACAAAATAAGAAATAATAAAGCAATGGATATAGAGAAGTTGTACGGTGCGGCTAATGGTTATTGAAATGTGAATGAGGTTAAACATTAAAGGCATTTTGCTACTGGTAATTAAGGTCTACACGTTAAAGAAGGGTACATTTTTGCCAATGGATATAAGGGCTGGCCACGAGACGAGACTCTGCGAGACTTTTGTAAGTCTCGTCTCGGTCTCGTTAAAATCGAAAATTTTCAGTCTCGTCTCAGTCTCGCGTAGGTCTCGTATAATTAAGTCTCGCCTCGGTCTCGTCTCCGAAAAATACGATTTCCGGATAAATTGGGACGAAATATTTTCGATTATCGTTTGAATATATGCAGAAAAAAATAAATGTTTAACTGAAATTGGATTTTTTAATTTATAAGACTCCCTGTAAATTTCGGTCCAAATATACAGTCTCGTCTCGGTCTCGTCTTAGTTGTTTTAAAAGCAGATCGAGACCGAGACTTTTCTCGTCTCGTGATATAGAAGTAAAAGTCATCAGTTTTCGAAAATTACTTTAGACTGGGTACTTCATTGTGCATAAGTTCCCCAACAAAAAAAAAACTAGACACGTACTTGACCAAAAAAATACGACGCGATGTGACAAAATTTATCTGCGAATTAACAAGATTGGCATCGTCGATATTGAACTGAACTTAAGCAACTCGAAAAAATCCAGACATTGGAAAGATTCATTTAATAACATGGAGGCGGAAGGGAATTAAAGAGAATACAATATCTCTAAAAAGTTAGTTTCCTATAAGAAGTCTGAACAATATGTATTGCAAAAACCACTTGGAAATCAGTAGAAAATTTCTGGTGGGTTTTCACTGAGTCTTCCGAAGTGGAGGACAGGTCAGGAAATAACCATTTTCTTCAAAATTGGAACTTAAGGTTATTTGGAGATTCTCTAGTGGGGAAATTGATGTTTTTTTTTATCTCAAAAAATAACGGTATATCTGCCATGCAACCAATATAGAAAAATTGATTTATTTGAATAACAGCACTAACGATTTTGAAACACAAAATTACGCGCTACCATAATTACTACAAATAATAATTTGGTAGAAAAAAAATTGTAAAGCGTTTATTAACGGTACCTCTCATAGAACCGATTTTTTGGTATTCAAATTTCAAAGTTAACGGCTGCACCGATTTCAACAAAATTTTTTGTGTGAGAGGTCCCTTATAATTTTAACAAATTTTCCTATACAATTTTTTTTCTACAATTCAATACATATCATGAAAACGGGTCTATGAACTTTTTTTTTATTTTTTTTGTTGTGTTAAATTGTATTTTATTTAATTCTAAAAGTTGGTATACCAAATTTTATTTTTAAAAATTTTCAAGAATTTTTATATATAAAAAATTAATTTTTAAGAAAACCGGTCTTACGATATTTGATTTTTTTTTTCATAAATTCATATTTATTAATACTTTTTTAGATTTACCTGTTTTAGCTATAATAAATGTATAGTTATTTTTATGTAAGAGGTCCTTTGTTTGTAAAAACTTCTTTTTTAATATATCATAATGTTATGGAACCAATACATATGCACGTTGTCAACTTCAAGCTACGTAATAGTTTTTAACTATACGAGGGCAATAAGTTTGTGCGATCCAGTCGTGCCCATTATTTTTTTCGACGCGTTTCGGAAATCAATGTTTCATCTTCCAGGTTTGACCTTTGAGAAGGGAAGGGAAAAAAATATTGGTGCGGGTACAACATTGTACCCCTATACGCAAAAGCCTCAACGCGTTTAAGGGCCTGACATTAAAGATGACGACGGCGCGCGCGGCGATCATTTTCTGGTTGTATTTTTGTTTTTAATATGAGAGTGAAATATGGCACAGAGAAGTCAAAATAAAAATCGAAAGAGTCAGTCTAATGTGAACACCGTTTACTATAACATAAGGCAATTTAAAATTTGAAACATTTAAACATTTAAACTTTTCAAAAAATTATAACTTCTTTCATAAGAGGAACTTAATTCTTCTTCGATTTTTTTAGAAAAAAAATGTTGAAAATTTAATTGGGTTTTCTTATGATAACACACTCGCAGATAGACTGCATAGCTTTCGCTTCGTCATATTGATTAGCTTATGTTCAATGTTAATTTTATAAATAAGTGCCGTCAATTGGAATTTAAACTAGACCAGCTATAACTCTGAGCAGAGGCGGCGGATGGGGTGTGCGGAGTGTGCCACCGCAGACGGCCCCGCGCTTCAAGGGGCCCCGCGCGTGCCACATTAAAATGTATCCGAGTCTTAAAGTAATAAAATCCGGAAAATCAATTCTATTTTCTTCATTCATAACAATCAAACAAAAAACTAATTAAAATTGGCTTGATTTGACTCGATTTCGCTGACTGGGTTGAGTCGAAACCTGGGGTCTCATCACGTAATACGTAAACGATAGGACGATATCGTTTTCAATATTGCTATCTCTATCATTTCAGTAGAGAAAAATAAAGACAGCTATCTCCAAAACGATATCGTTCGATCGTTTTTGTTTTACGTATTGAAGCACCTGGTTATACCTTTCTTCACTTTTTAACCTTTATCTAATGCAGAATGAATATAAAAGTCTGCTGTACCTATGATTGTAAAGGTATACTTATTATTTTAAGCCGGGAGCAAAAAGAAAGAGACCCACTCTGACTGAATGATTGATAAAGGGAATTAAATTTTGGCACACACTTTTTTCAACGTTATAAAATTGTAACAAATAAAAATTTGCAACAGTTTTCCCTAGGCATTGAAATACAGTTATTTTTTTTTTTTTTTGTAATTTTAATTTTAATAAATGTTTTAAAATTTTTGTTTATTATTTTTTTTTTGTGACTGCATGTGTGCCAAAATTCAATTTTAATTAATAATCATCACCAAAGTTATGAATTTTTAAAGTTGGATTTACTAAAATACATAAGTAATTGCTCAACTATACTGTTTTAAAAAATTGTTTCAACTTTAATTTATTAAAAATATTTTTAATTATTAAATTTTTAAAATACAAACACAACATTTTAAAATCTAAATGTAAATTTATCAACAAAACTAAAAAATCCAATAAAAATCCCTGAAGAAGTCGTGGATAACGACGAAACGTTGAATGTAACATGGAAGACGTTGACGTAAGGGGCCAGTTATAGCTTTCATTTAAAACCGTCATTGAAAATATTTATTGTTAATGTTGAGAGATTTTGATAAGAAAATAAATGATTATTTTGATGCCAAAGTAAAGCTTATTGACTTAATAATTATTTCCAGGTAAAACAAAAATTTGTAAATTTGGCACAACTTTTCTCATAAAATGGCTTTTAATATTTCAATGATGAACTACCTAACCAATGATCATTGAAAAAATTAAAAGTTACGTTATGGGGAAGATATGCGTCAAAATGAATTTTTTTTGAGGAGAAATAATTTTGAAGTCGTAAGCTACATTTCTGCATTAAAATATTCAATGATTAGACTTTCGAAGTGTCTAAAAATCAACAATTAACTTTTTCAATGATGGTTTTCATTGATAGCTATAACTGGCACCTAAGATGGAATAAATTTTTATTTGCATTTTAATTCAAATTGACCAAAAAAGCGTGCATACAAATATATATAAATATACGACAGATAATTGGTCACATATAACATTAACATAAAAATACATGGCATTTCCCATATAAAACTTTTAATTTAATTTTAAAGGATTTTTTTAAATTTTATTTAGAACAAATTAGCGGGGTTTGTCATTCAAAATAAGACAGTGAGCTGTATAAGGACTACCCTAATGTACACATTGAAACTAAGTAATTTGTTTCAGTGTTTGTAATTTTCTCGTACACATCGTATGTATTAAGTATGTTAAGTTATTGGAATCATTTTATAGACACATCATAACATTAGTTGTTTTATTTACCTATATACACATCTAAGCGGAGGGAAATAGATTCGCCTAAATCTAAGTCAACTAAGTCGAGCTCAAGCGGATAAAGGTTGTATCAGACCATAGCAGAAACAGTGATTCTGGACAAAAATATAAATCGAAAAAATAGCTTCGAATGAAGATTTTAGATCTGTTGTGTTGACATTCCTAAATAAACCTCAGTCTCCAAAAACTGAAAAAATTGGTTCGATTGGTTACAATTTCATCCGAGATTCAGTTGAACTCGGAAAGTAATTCATCAGACGATCATAAACATATCATCATTCGAAATTCGAAAATACAGGAAGGATGCCTGTCAGACCCCGAAAAATCATTCATTTTGTGATTTACTCACAGCTTTTGTAACTTCAATGACAGTTGCAAAAAGAAAACACATTTTGTTCAGATACCTACATACTTATTATTTACATTCAGTATTCAGAAAGTGAGCTTATTATTTTTGTTTTTTTTTTTTTGTATGTACATGCAATTTAGAAAACGCTTAACAATTTTGAAATAAAATATTGTCTTAAGTTTGTTATAACAATTCTGAACTTAAACTATAATATTGACTTCGGAAGATTTGATGACATGTGTGTAATATACTTTTTTCATAATGAAGCAGCCTTAAATCATTTTCCCAGGGGCCCCGTAAATTAAATCTCGCACACGTCTCATTTAAGTCTAGCGCCGCGTCTGCCTCTGAGGCATATATGCACTACACATTGCGCCACGGCGAGGTCGCATCTGATCATATCCATCCATAATAATTCCAGCCAAATGCAAATGGTGGTAGCCCACTCAAGTGGTTGTTGTTCCATTCAAACATTCATAATATGTGAAATTGTTTCGTATAGTGGAATTATTCCTTATATGGATTTTTATTTCCCGAAGACAAGAAATAAAGTTCAACAACCATCACTTTTTTCGGTCAGACAAAACGTGTGGCTTTTTTTTAATTTTAATTTTGCAGTTTGAAACTGCGTTATCTTAAATTGTTTGCGGTTTTTGTGCGATATTATAATTCCCCAGATTGGAATGAAAAACAAGTAAGAACATGTGGAAGGTAAGTGACAATTGAGTGAGTAATAAGTTAGTAAGAAAAAGTTTTATCAAAAGTTTTATTAAAATAAAAAAAATTAAAAAAGCTCGTTTTCTTATTTTTGTTCTAACTTTTTATTACAATATTTTTTTTTGAAACTAAATTGTTGATTTGTTGGTATTTTGTGATAAAAAGAGATAAATTTGACCGGCCGACGCCTTTGTACTGTTTAAAGTGTCAATGTGGTAATGATCTCTTTTAAAAAGTTTGTTCACCTTTCCCGATCAGAAGCGAATTGCATCCTCTCTTGTTGCATAATGCTTCCTGGTCTACCTGGCTTTCTAGTGTAAGCTATAGGGTCGCCTCGCATTAGATAAATTGTTAAAGTTACATAATGAAAAATTCCTGTGAAAATATGTCTGGGAAGCTGGGAGAAACACTTTCACCTTAGATTATTATGAGACCAAGGCATAAATAAGCTGTTTTTTTGCATTTCTATTCCTGATTTTGCAGTCACTTCACAAATGAGTTAGCAGATCACATATCTCAAGGACCAGGCATATGCTAGCAATTTACACCAATTTTTGCATTTCAAAAATAGGCTAGGTCCAAATTATGAAGTCCATATTTTCTTGAAATTTCATAAAATTGATTTCACAGCAAAGTTAGTAAAGTAAACATGAACATAAAGTAACATAGTGTATCTCGAGGACCGTGCATGTTAGGAATTTTCTGTAAAGCTCAAAATGTGTTTTTTTTTTTTTTGGTATTTTGAAGAAAATTTAGGTTTAGAAGAACCAAATTTTTACATGACCAAAAATTACGGCAAAAATACTACAATTTCCCAAAGGTAGTAAAAAATGTTGGTCATTTGTGAAAAACATACGAAATACCACCTCGTCCTCGGTTCCAACGCTCGTCTTATAAGCTTGTTAGATAAAGCCAAATTGCTTGCGGTATAGTTTGCTGTCAATGCGACACTGTCAGAAAGTGCTGAGACTCCTCCTGTACTTGAGAGTGTAACAGCCATATTATTGATTTTATTTAAAACTAGTTTTACGGTAGAACTAGTTCAATAGAAGTTTCAATTCCCAAGTTTTGGAAAAATCGGTATTATTAACTAAAGTTTTGGTACTTAAAACTCAAAATATTGAAACTGGGATATCAAAACTTTCATAAATAATACCAATATGTATAAAACTTGCAACTTAAAATCTCCATAAAACTAGTGTTGCTTTTAAAACTAGTTTTGAAAAACTCAAAAATATGGCTGTAAATGATTTTATGGGACAAATCTTCTTTCGCACTCGTGCAGTTGCTATTGTTCTAAAAGATCTCGACGTTCACAAATCTGCTGGCCCGGATAGTATCCTTCCCAGTTGTCTGAAGAGGTGTTCTTTAACGCTGGCAAAACCGCTGCGTAAGTGTTTCATCCTACTCTACTGGTCTCTTTCCGAGTGGATGGAAAACAGCATTTGTCCAGCCAGTCCCTTAAAAAGGGTTATCTTCTTCACCCTCAAACTATCGTCCAATTGCACTTAGGGACGGCCCTTCTTTCCAAGGTCATGGAAACGCTGATCAATTTTCAGTTCAAAAAATATCCCAAAGAACGAAAGCTCCTTAAAGACCGGAAGTACGGCTTTCGTAGCAATAGGTAGGGCTGGCCCCGAGACGAGAAAAGTCTCGCTCTCGGTCTCGATTTCACCTGACGAGACCGAGACAAGACGAGACTGCCTTTTAACCATACGGACGAGTTTAATAAATTAAAAAATCCAATTTCAGTTAAATGTTTATTTTCTTCTGCACCATATTCAAACTATTATCGAAAATATTTCGTCCCAATAATCAACAGGTTGTCCAGAAATCGTATTTTTCGGACACGAGACCGGGACGAGACTAAATTATACGACACCGATACGAGACCGAGACGAGACTGAAAATTTTCGATTTTAACGAGACCGGGACGAGACTTATAAAAGTCTCGCCGAGTATCATCTCCTGTACAGCCCTAGCCAAAGGTTCACTGGTGTTATGATGGTATATCTCACCGAACAGTGGAACAAATATTTACATGGTTTTGGAGAAAGTAAGATTATTGTGCTTGATATTTCAAAAGCGTTTGACAGAATTGTGGATGTTTGGAGTTCGATGAGTTCGATGAATGTCTTCTTCGTTAGATTAGAAATTACCTGTCGGACCGTTCAATACAATATGTTTTAGACGGTTTCAAGTAAGAAATCCACAAAATAAATGCTACTGTGTCCCAGGGCTCCGTTTTGTCTCCGACTCTCTACCTTTTTTTATAAATGATGTTTTGTCTGAAACTTTTAATCCATTTAACTGTTTCGCTGTTGACTGTACCCTCAGCTTCTCATATTCGTTTACAAATTTACATCCATGTCCTTCGGATGTGGAACTTCAACGGCAGCGCGTATGATAAGCTCATTAAATTCTGATCTCGACAGCATTGTCCAATGGGTAATCAAAAACCGCGTGTAATTTAATGCTTCAAAAACGCAATGCTCTCTCCAGTCGTTAAAGTGAAACTAATCCCCAGTGCCTCTATCCATGGACGGCACTTGCATCGAGAAAACCGAACTGCTCTCAGTTCTCGGTATATGTGTCACAGACCACCTTTTGTGGAATGACTACCTATTTGACGTGTCATGTGTTTAGGTTTTCTACGTAGATGCAAGAAATTTGTCTCCCCTTCTGATCTGGCTGTGATCTACAAAGCCTTTATTCGTCCAAAATGTGAGTACAATTCTTATGTTTGGGCAGGAACTCCAAAAACTCACTTAAGTTTATTGGACCGAAAACAAAAGAGAGCTTTCAAAATGATGGTGAAAGATCTATAACGGAAACAATTTCAATTACAACTCTTGAATACCGCCGTAATGTTTCATGTCTTTCTCTATTTTACCGCTATTTTTATAGTCATCTAGTGAAATAGCCAGTTGCATTCCTGCCGTAATACTCGCGCTTATAGGAATGTCCATCAGTTTACCCTCGAGCCCAACTTTGGTTGTACTGTTAAGTACAGAGATTCTTTCTTAAGTCGCACCACACGAATGTGGAATGCCTTACCCGACTCGACTCTCTCATTTCGAGGTATCTCCTTCTAAATCTTCTCGTACTTTCCTAATCGCTCGTGATATGTTAAAAACATTTTAAGGGTAGCCATAATCCCTTTTGTGCGCGCAGAATGAAAATAAAGGTCAACATTTTGAAGTCCTTAATTAGTCCATCAAATTATCCAAAAAATATCTAGAAAAATTCGGTAGGAGAATTTCCAACAAAATTCCAACAAAAAAACCCTCTGCGTCGTCCGCCATTTTGAAAAAGAAAACACGTTTAAAAGCGTTTACTCGATTTTCTCAACCGCTATTAGTCGTAGTGTAGTTACTTTTATTTACTTTTGTCGGTTAAAATGTTCTCTAAAATGTTTGTCTTAAAAAAAATTTTTTTTAGCCCCTTCCTATAAAAAGTTATGCGGTTGAACAACCAGCAAATTTTAGATTTTAAAAATGGTTTCAAAGTTTATAAGAAATGGTATTTAACATAATCTTCAAGTACGTTTACAAAATGTATTTCGACGTTTGTATAACAATTATCATACCACGCCATCATTAGTTAAGTTATACCAGGCCTATATTTCAAAACTATGTAAATCCATCAAGTATAACCCATCACGATAAAATACCAATTCCGGCTTAATTTCAACAAATTGCATGCCACAAAGTGTTAAAGGGAAGCAAGCAATTCACATCTCCAGCACCACCACCGCCCTCTGCCACCATCAACCGCCATCAACAACCTCTAAACTTCAAACTTACGTGAACTGGAACACGCCGTCGCTGCCGTGCCACCACCGCGCAGCGCCAACCGCGTCATCCAATGATGATGATCATTCAAAACCCCTTTTCGCTTTAGAATTAAAATTACACCTTCAGTGAAATGAGCGAAGAGCAAGGAAGAAACAGATCACTCCCTGGATGCCTTCTTTCGTTAGCGCGCCACTACAGCGAGCCGCGTATAATTTGGCAACTTTAGATCCACTTATATCACCTCCTTGTTAGGAACTCAGAAAACAGGGCGCATTTATATATATATTCTAGAGACTCACGCGCACACCACACGGTCGGTTGTTCCAAACTGAAGAATTGCTTGAACATTGCAAGAGGAACGAGGCCCCCAAGCCCTAAAGTAAATCGACGACGACGACGAGGAGGCTCACTTCGTCTCTTCAATTCTTCGTCTTCCATTGCTTGCAATCCAAAGCAATTTCCCTGATAATGATAATGACTTTAGTTTTGCTCTACCATCATCAATCGCATCATGGAATGGAAGAGTGCCCTAAGAAGGAGTTCAACTTATTCTCCAACAAGTGTTCCACACGATTACCGCTGGTTAGGCCCAATCCTAACCAATCTTCTTTTGGAATCGTTATTCTTTTTCTTCTTTTCTATTTTTCTTTGGATTTGATTTTTGTGGAAGAATTGTCTGTACTCGAAGTTGGTCGACCTTAAAGACCGGGGTTCTGAACGATTTGGACGTGTCTTCAACACCACCACTGCATCACCGCGAAACATGATTCATTTTAAGAATCCATCTCGTTAGGGTACAACCAGATAATTGCTCTCATTAGTCTTCAAAATGTGAATTTAAATCTCTGGTCAACTGATTATGGTCTTATATGCTGGCTTGAAACAAGGACCTATGGTCTGATGGTCATAAAATAACAAACGCAGATGTTGTTTTGATCGTAATGTTGTCGGTCAGTGCAAAAGCAAGTGAGTGCTTTTATTTTGTTTTTTTTTTTAATTTTATGTGTTGCAGTATTTTGGGGTCATGATGATGATTATGATAATGATGAAGAGTTAAGACTTAAAAGATAACATTAGCATCAGTGATTAATCAGTGTAAGCGAATTTATTGTTTCGGTATAGCCTTTGCCATTAAAAATTATTGTTAAGGCAAGGTATTTCTCTGTTAATAGTTTTGTTCTTAAAAATTGCCAACAGATGTGCGGTGTGGTTGTTAATATTTTAAAGCCTAAGGTGTTACTTTTAAAGGTGGGTTGTAAAGTTGTTGTTTTCTTAAATTTAACAATAATTCAAAACTCAATTAAAATAGGTTTTTAGGATACCCTTGTTGAATATAAGAACCTAACCTCTGATAAGCTACCTATGGGTGTTAACGGCCTTGTAGCTTTGAGGCATAACTCTATTAGGGAAAAATAACTTATTAACATAATTTTCTCAACTAACACACAGACATCCAGAGTCTTAAAAATTAATTGGAATATCGTTTGAATAGCAGAACGTATTTAATATTTCTAAGAAATATAATTGTAGGTTTGGTCATTTGGTGTGAACTACCTATTCAAAGTCTTATTGGCAGGCAGTCCTACTTTTAACACTCCGGGTGATTTTATAACATTGAATGAGATTTCCCTCATTATAATTTATGAACTACCTACTGCAAGTACCTAACCTACATACAGCGAATACATATTTTCAAGATGTGTTTTTTTCGGTTTAATGTGTTTAACTTGGTATTTAATGAAATGGTAGTTAAATAGAACCTGAGGATTGCATATACAGTATTTGGGGTTACGGAAGTACATACCTACATTAATGTTGAGCTTAACAGTTAAAACACTTTTGGAAAATTTATCATAAATTTAGATTTGTTTTTATGATTGTATTGCACTCTCCATTGAATTTAGTTATTTTGCACAGATTTAGCAAAAAAACCGACCGTTTTTCAAGCAATGATTTTCAAAATGTCTCTGGGTCTATTATATCAGCCCCCAACCACTTCAAGACTTGAATTATTTTGCTTATCCATGAACTGCGTCACTGAGATCGTATTGAAAAGTACCAACATAGTGAAAAGTTACAAATTAATCTTTTTAAGCACATGATGCATTTATCTAATCAGTAATTCAATAGATGGGATATCATGATCACTTAACTTTACGTCCAGAACAGTGTAGAATTTAATTAAAACAATGCGGTTCACTAGGGCGTATACTTACTGTTTTTTGCTATTAATTGAATTTTTAAAACCTTATGTGTTACTAAGAAATGCTTTGTTTAAAATTACGTTTCCAATTGATGTTTTAAGTAGTAATCAATCATAATTCATAATCAAGGCGTATTGTTATTGCTCTAATGATAAAGTGGTTAATAAGAGGTGATGCCGATTACTAGGGAAAAAAGTAAAACAATAGGCGTGTTTTATTGCAAAGTATTTATTCCATAGTACAGTACTATTTTACATGCATTACAAATACAACATCGGTAGTAGCTCTACAGCCGATAAGAAATCTAAAGTAGAATAGAGGCTCGAATAAACGCCAAAAATCTATCCACAGTAGTATTCTACTTTAGCTTCTTATCGGCTGTAGAGCTACTAGCGGTGTTGTATTTGTAATGCATGTAAAATCGTACTGTACTATGGATGGCTTTTGCAATAAAACACGCGTTACGTCATAAAGAGTTGTAATGCAAATTTCAAAATGGTATTAAACCTAGCGGTGGCCACGAGACGGGACTCGGCGAGACTTTTATAAGTCTCGTTAAAATCGAAAATTTTCAGTTTCGTCTCGGTCCCAGTCTCACCTTTTTCGCAAGAAAATTTGAGTTTGCAGTCTCGTCGCCAAAAAAATCGATTTCCAGACAACCTTTTGATCATTGGAATGAAATATTTTCGATACGTCAAAAAATAATTTGTCCCCCATTTAGTTTGAATATGTGCAGAAGAAAATTATAATTTAACTGAAATTGGATTTTTGAATTTATCAGACTCTCTGTAAATTTCGGTCCAAATATACAGTCTCCTTTAAATTCCAAAACATATTTTTTTTTTGAAAATGTTGGTCTAAAATACTATTTCAAATATCAAGAAGAAGAATATTTTACAAAGTAAAGTTCCTAGAACCATACAATTTTCAATAGTTTATTTAGAATTAATGAAAACATTGAATTCTAAATTCTAAAATAAAGATTTACAAAAAAATTTGCTTGAAAAAATATTATATATTTTTCAATGTTTTTTTAGTTTGAAAACTAATTATTGAAAAACTAATTTTTAAAACAAGGCGGTTTAAAAATAAAATATAAGAATGTAATTCGGGCCTTAAAAGAAGCTGATATACCACAATGTATAAATTATTTCCCTTGTGTTTTCATAGTTTTCGTTTTATTTTAAGTCAATTTCTCAGAAAATTTCCCCTCTTGCATAACCAGGCGGAAAAAGATCAAATTTTTTCTTGTCCCGACCCAAACTACATGCTAATAATTTTTCTTTCATCTTATGCGAATTACCCTGTCATCATCACATGTATAAAAATCAATTGCCATGCGTATCCCTTGAAAAAACTCGAAAACGGCTTGATCGATTTGGATGATTATTTTGTTTTTTGTTCGCATCAGGTTTCAGGTTAAGGCCCAGTACGCAGCTCAAGCGAAACGAAAAATGTCTGTGCTCTCAACATCAATACCGAAAACATAAACGAAAAGGCTATGAAAAATATTTATGGAGAGCTCTATCAGGTGTTTGTCAAAAAACAAAAAAAAAACAAATAAATATTGAAAGATATTTTAAATTACTCATACAAAAAATATTTTTCAATTTCTTTTTGTGTTCTGTTAATAGTTTAAAAGAATGGTGTGGCTCATTACCTATATATTTCTTCTTTAAAAAGTGAATTTTAAACTAATTATAATTTGTGTCCATTTTGTTTAAAAATAAAAACAAAAGCTGTCACTTTTTCACCAGCAAAAATGTTCCGGACAATAAATTCTGTGCGGAAAAAAGTGGAGACTTGACTCTAGTAATCTACTACGATTTTCTATTTTCGCTTATGAACTGCGTACTGCTAAGCAAAGCGAGAACAAAATTTTTCGTGTATGATTTCGTTGTGTCAATTTTTGTATGAAAATTTTCGTTTCGCTTCAGCTGCGTATTTCGATTAAAATTGAAATTTCGGTATTGTATAACTCAGTTGATAAACGTTTTCATCACTGTGAATTGTATTGACCGATTTGAGTGATTTGACGTAAAATGTATTGACCGATTTAAGTGATTTGACGTTAGGAGTTTTTTTTCTATTCAATAAGTTATTGAAACTGATTGTTTTTTTTTTTTTATCAAAATAATTATTTGTCAAAATAAAAACATAAAACATAATGTACATAATGTATGTACATAAGTTTAATTGCAACTTAAAATTACCTTAGTGGAATTGTGAAAAAGCTGATGATAATTTTAGAAAAAAAACAAGAAGAAGATAAGACCTCACAGATGCTTCAAAACTCCTAAAATTGAAAGAACAAATGTGGGTATTCCTGTCCACAAAGAAATTGTGTTTTCTTGTACATACTATACATAATTATGTAATTCAACTATTTATTCCAATTTATCAAATAGTACAGGTAAGATAGGATATATAAAACGATAAAATGTCTACCCTCAAGAAATTTGGTGTAATAGTTACTTTTACCATAAAAATGAAGAATCAAATGACTCTTTAAAAATATCATTTTAGGGAAGGGTGTTTTATGAGGGGTAGAGGGAGGAGTTTTCTGTGCATCAAAACGAAAAAATGACTGCGGCACAATCTATGCATAATGACAAATGATTTCAGAGAGGAACTTTTTAATGGTGAATCTTATGACATTTAAACTAAGATGATACGAAAAATGGAAAAAAAGTTATAGTCATTTTGTATGTACATTAGACTGATTCAAAAATAAAAAAAGGCTCCGATTTTCAATGCTACTAGCTTAATACTTAGAATTGGGCAAAATAATAAGCCTGTTAAAAATTCAGATTTTTAAATTAATTTTTAGAGGTCGCTCATCGCTTTTTTCTATTTTCCATACGATTTGTATGGGACAAAACACATTTTTGTACTTGAAAATTTATAACTTTATAATAGCAAGTATTCAAATGCGTAGCATAACTTTTTTTTTCGAAAATTGAACGCTCTACAAAAATGGTCTTCACTTTTTATCTAATCTGTTTTAACTCAATTTTTTAGAAAATTGCCCCTCCCACCTAAACGAGGGGGTGGATCCCCCCTTTCGCACGATTTTTTCCTTTTCTCGAATAGACCTACATGGTCAAGCTTTTTGTTACACCTTAGGTGAAACACTCTGTATAATAGCTGGAATTATCAATAGGGGATACAAAAAACTGTGAAATTAACCATAAGTTCCGTTTTGACCTTTAATAACTTTGGAAGGAGTACATTTATTAGATAAAAAGTGAAGACCTTCCTTGTAGAGCGTTTAATTTTCAAAAAAAAAGTTATGCTACTCATTTTAATACTTGCTATTATAAAGTTACAAATTTTCAAGTACAAAAATGTGTTTTGTCCCATACAAATCGTATGAAAAATAGAAAATAGCGATCTCTAAAAATTAATATAAAAATCTGAATTTTAAACAGGCTTATTATTTTGCTCAACCCTGAGTAATAAGCTAATGGCATTGGAAATCGTAGATTTTTTTTTATTATTGAATCAGTCTAAAGTACATACGTAAGTGTGAGTATAATTTCAGAACGATAGGTAAATATTCACCCGTGTTCTGTTTTTCGAACATTCATAAAATTCTTTCGTTTTCAAACTCAAGATGTTTGGAAATACTTTGCGCTTTCAAAACTTACGAAACAAGTTAGCTTTCATTTTCGATCGGATTGAAAATTAAAATGACATTTGTTATTAATTTGAGTTTTTTAGTCTGATTTTAGAATATGAAAATTAAATAATTAAAGTCCCTATATTTTGTGAATGATAGCAACTTAAAATCCGCGTTGCCACTTATATTTCGTTGTTTTTAATAATTGTTTTTCAAATTTCGAAAGAAAAAAAGGTTTGGATATCGGCTATTACGGAATTGAAATTCAGAACACTTTTTTTGAATCCGTACGGAAATCAATTTCGTATACGGATTCAATACGAACAGGAAAAGAGAACAGGGGTGATTGCCGAACACCCTTCAAAACGTTGATGAAACTAGATATAAATATTCCATATCTTATGAAAAACAAATATAAGAAGAGTCCATAAAAATATCTATTTTAAAAGGGTGCTTTTTCGTGGGGAAGTGAAAAGCGACGGATGACACTTGTGAAAAAATACTACCCTCGTGAAACTTGAAATAATTGTTAAGAGTAGCACAAAAATCATAAATCAAAAGAGTCTATAAAAATATTCAGTAGGAGAGATTGTTTTTTGAAGTTATTAACGCGAATTTTGAAGATAAAAAAATACATTCACTGTATGACAGATACCAACTGTTAATAACCGTTATTGGTTATATTTATTTTTACTAAAATATTAACCATTTTTTTAATAGTGGGTTAAATAATACATTTTGTATTAAAATCGTTACATCCGTTTTTCGACAGCATTATTTTTTGAGCTAGAAAAAAAAAACATAATTTTATTCTCTAGGGAATAACCTAAGAACCTTAATTCATAAATTGGAATAAAATTGCTTCAGTAGTTTAGGCTATAGATCAAGGTACATAAGAGACAGAAAGATAGATGGAATTTAATTCACAAAAATTGAGATTTACCCAGGCGATCTCTGGATTAAAATTCTTAATATCACCGAAACGAAACGCTATTGAAAGCTGTTATATGAATCAAAAGAACTCAATCAAATAATTTCAAGTCTTCTACTTGGCTAATTTATTTCAGTAGTATTTGAATTCTCGTATTACTTGTATAAACAAAGATTTGATATTCGTATTTTTTTGAACCATCTGGCAACTCAAAAATCTTTGTTTGGATTCAATACTCTTTCGAAATATTTAAAAAATTTTTTTTTTTGTAACTAATTTTTCATCAAAGAGTTACGTTTTCAACCATATACCAATACCATAATATTATCGAAAAGAACACTCTCAACTATGAAGCTACAAAACAAACAAAATATTTTTCATAACCCAGCTTTCAAATACAAATCGATTTATTTCTATGAAAAGCCAAACCATCAGCGAGCTCATCCCTTTAACACACCATTTAAACGCGAAATATATTTCTATGTATGTACATATGTGTATTCCAGGACCCTAGAGCAATAATTTTGAATTCACATTCATGTGCTCCTGATGTTACTGTAAGGTTTTACTACAACTCTTTTACTGTCTGCATCACGTCTAGCATGAAGTTGAAGTAAATTAAAAAATTCCACACTTCAGCTGTCAAAGTAAAAGTGCAACTAATGTTACATCCGAAACGAAGATAATTAGACGACGACGTCAACGGTGGCGATGACGATGACGATGACGACGAGGACGAGCTCATCCAGACACAAGCAATAATTGCTATACTAGCACTAGGTATAACTTCCAAATGTGTTTCTCCTTGTCAGACTGCTGTCAGTTAATTTTGTTTCTTCTTTCAGCGTCGGTCGTTTCTCGAGAACAATTTATTTTCTTTTTCAGTAGAAAACTGTTATTGAAAATTTGTCAATCATTTCGTCGGAAATTACTAGGATTGAGGGTGAACAATTCTATTCTATTCTAATTCTATTCTAATTCTATTGACTTAAAAGTCAAATAAAGGTTAAGTTCGATGTGCAAAAGGACACAAGAAAAACCCCCAACAGGGGCGTTAGAAAGAAGACTTTCAATGCAACAGCAGAAAAAAAAACTATGACGTTTCTATCGAGATACCCTCGATAAACTTCATACAAAATTGGAAATAAAAATCTCACAATGCCATAAGTCACAAAACTGCAGTCAGTCGGGAGAAAAGTATGGATTTATACCTATTTATCTCTTTGCCGCTTAGGCATTGCACTTGTATCTTCGTCATAATATATCTTAAGGCGACTCACAACAACAATGAGGACCGCCATCCGCCACAAACAATAGAGATGCATGAAGTCAGATGTACAATATTTAATCCACTGTAAAGAACTCTCTTATAAGTTTTATGGTATGGCTGAGGTCTTGTCGATTTGGATCTTCATTCTTCATACAGAGATGAATAAAAATGTGCTCAATGCACTCTTTTGGGCCAATTTGGCCACATAACTGAGAATGGAATTATTTTTGCAGGCACCAGCACCTTCTTATACATGGCCGGATTGAAGGCTTACAAAGTACCTTTATCTAGAATTTTTGGCAGGCGATCTTAGTTCTGTATATTTACACATTTTTTTTATGAAGTAACACAGCGTTGGAAACTTTTTACCACCACCTGAAATTATACCAAGAGGTGCTAGAAAATAAATCATCGAAACTCTCCATTGATCTCATTGTTCTCATTGTTGATAATGGTAAAAAAGAAGTTTAGTAAAGGCAGGTAATATTTTCACCACTTAGAAGGGACAAGGGAGGGTCAATTTTATAATGAAAATTCTTTAAAAACAATCAAAATAGGAAAGTCACCATCACAAATCACCAGCAACAGCAACATTTATTTATCCGTGTTTTTGAGAGAGTGTATATCAAAAACTGATCAAAAAGTTAACAAGCAAAACAATAACAAAGCAAATGATTATACAGAATTTTGTTTGTATTTTCTGTGTAAAAATAATTTAAAGGATAATATTTATTATATTTTTAGATGGGGAGATTTTGTTTGGGGCTATGTTTGGAATGTTTTATGTCACGTTTTCTATTAGTGAACTAAGTTTTAAGAGTGCTGCCGGAAGCGAAATGCCGCCATTTTGAAAAATTGATTTTTTTTTATTTTGTATAATAACACCTGAGAAATTTATTTTTTCACAAAATGCTGTAAAAACAACTTTAAGATAGTACAATTATCTACAAACATTTTTTTTTGTTCATTATAAAAAGGTCCCCATTTTCAAAAATGAAAAATGGCTCCAAACTTCTAAAAAGTGGCCCCCAACAAAAAAAAAATTGCCTTAAAAATATTTATGAAAGGCAACAAAAACAGGAAAGTGAGAATCTTACAAGAAAATTTGTTAAATCTGATTAAAATATTCGTATCTACACAAGAATAGCGTGATTTGTGGTGCATTTTTTCAGTTTTGTTTAATTATCAAATCTTGGGCCATTTTCATAATGTTTCACCCCAAAATAAAAATGAAAAAAGGCCCAAAAATCATGAAAAATACCTTCAATTTATAAATTTTAAACTTTGTTTTGTTTTTGTTGCTTCCCATATATATTTTTGGGGGCATTTTTCATTTTATGTTTGTGGCCATATTTCATTGGGGCCAAATTTCATATAGCCTACATAAAGGCTCTAAGTTATTTTTCAAACTCATATTTTTGAATTGTACACCTACCAAAATAATTTGACCGGGGTCATTAAATAATCAAATTTTTTTCTTTTTTAAGTTTATTTTTTTCATTCGTATATATATTAATTTTTAGTTCTCAATGAAAAAAATCACAAATGCATGCTTGGTGAGGGACAGTTAACTGTTTTTTTTTTTTTCTCTTTTTCTACTCGGTCATGTAAAAACAACAGAATTTTGTTGGTTCACATGATTAGACGCATAGTTGAATTTAGTTAGTTAGTAATTATCTGTTGCGCGGATTTAAACTAATTTTAAACCTTAAGCTGTGGGAAGCGTTTGTCTTTTAATTTAAGCAAAAAAAATGGGCAAAAAAACAGTTAGAAATGGAAGAAAGAGGAAAAATGGACGCCTACCATTCGGAATGCGTTTCAATGCGGAATATTGCGAGGAAAATAGGAAGAAGTGAACATGCAGTTCGAAATTATTTAAAAAATACTGCCTCTATGAAAATAATCAAAACGGAGAAACCAAAACAGCTTTGACACCCCAAGAAAAAAGAAAAATAACAAGAATGGCATCGAATACGGCTCACTCCACGAGCAAAAGTAGCTTTTTTTGTAGCTTTTTTAACTGCAGGTGCTGAGCACATAAAATAGCCCGACGAACTGTAGATTAACAGGCAGTAACCTTCTTTTTTTCTTGGGGTGTCAAAGCTGTTTTGGTCCTTCCTTTTTGATTATTTCCATAAGAGGCAGTATTTTTTATATAATTTCGAACTGCATGTTCACTTCTTCCTATTTTCCTCGCAATATTCCGCATTGAAACGCATTTCGAATGGTAGGCGTCCATTTTTCCTCCTTCTTCCATTTCTAACTGTTTTTTCCCATTTTTTGCTTAAATTAAAAGACAAACACTTCTCACAGCTTAAGGTTTAAAATTAGTTTAAATCCGCGCAACAGATAATTACTAACCAACTAAATTCAACTATGCGTCTAATCATGTGAACCAACAAAATTCTGTTGTTTTTACATGACCGCGAAGAAAAAAAGCATGCATTTGTGATTTTTTTCATTGAGAACTAAATAATCTTTCTCATAAATGTAATGGTGTAATAATTAATACATATACGAATGAAAAAATTAAACTTAAAAAAGAAGAAATTGGTGCGTCTAAACAAGTGAACCGCACTGTATATAACATCATAAATAACACTGTTGTAAATTTGTTTCTAATACGTTTTTATAAACATGACAAACAAATTAATATATGTGTTCCAAAATTCAATTTTTTTTATAAAACATTACTAAAGTTAAGAATTTTCAAATTTGGATGTACCAAAATACACGGAAATTCCCATATAACACTTCCAACGTCTAGGGGGCCGGGTTAACGTAAATAGTGAGCTAAAATTTTACAGGATTTTTTTTATTTATTTAGAACAAATTAGGGGAATGTGTCATTCCAAATAAGACAATCACCTTTATAAAGAACACCCTAATATACATACAAATATAAAAATGAATCGTGGTTTGTACGATGCTTTAAACTTGAAAACGACTCGCCAAAATTGAATACTTCCTTCTGCAGGTTTGTTCGAAATTACTACGCAAAGTTTTAAGAAAAAAGTAAAGTCGTGATACTCTCAACAGGTGGCGCTGAAAGCGTACATTTCGTTTCTAAGCAGGATAACTCGAGAACGGGTCATTCGATTTTCAGGATTTTGGGTTTGATGAATTTGTACTTAACAGAGGATAAGAATACTATGGAGGAATAACCTGGAAATTTCCAGGAAAATTGGAAATCCGGGTAGATGCAGTTTTAAGTTGGAGCGAGAAATAGATTTCGACCGTGTCGTAATCAAATAATCGATAATGGAAATGATGGCATTTTCTCCCTTGATGCGTCTAGTGGAATTGGAAAAAACATTTCTGTGTTCACTGATTTTGACTACGATTCGCGTTCGAGATCTGAGATTCCTTTGGTATTGGCCTCTTAAGGGATTGATTCTACGTTTTAAGAAGCACGTTGTCGAACCATTCTGCATTGAAATTGACATTGAATCTGCAAGTGGATGAAGAACCTACATGCAACATTTGAAAGAAGTCTGCGATTGCGAAAGTATTGCAACTATGTAACATTACCACCTACCTACGACCAGAGCTCAATGACTCACAAACGCGTGTTGGGAGCTCTGAATCGCACGTTGAAAGATATACGAAATGATGAAAGAGGTTTCAGTGGCACAATGATAATGCTGTAAGGTTATTTTCTTTATACACTGTCTGTCATTCCAAGATCAAATCCGACAGATGAATTGAACACCTGTCCGTAGGCGTCGGTGGGGATATTTGCAGAAATTTTCAATTAAAAATAAACAAACGAGTTGCTTTACGAAATGGCAGAGTTCTCCAGGCAATTGTTGGTGATGGGCAATGGCGTGATTCCATTCGACTTAGTCACCGGCCTGATTGAATTTACACCGAATTTTTGCCAACATCACGAATGTTTTCCCGAATATCGCTTAGAATAATGATAACCATAAATAGCTGAGGGCAGGATGTCGATCATTTGAATTACGTCATTTAAAATCAAATCGCCGAATGTAACTACATATTCATACAAACCTTTCGACGATAGATAAAAATGAAAACGAAGCCACAAACTATCTTAAAGAATTTGTCATTCAAGCGACGTTTTTTAAGCGAATATTTCGCTTATTCCGAACGACTTGCCATTCTTATTTAAGCGTCTTCAGTTTTCTGTGCGTCTCGCCTTCGCTATGAGATTTAGTAAGTCGCAAGGACAATTGCTGGATGTTTGTGGCATAAGTCTTGAATTCCCATGTTTTTCATATGGTTAGTTATGTTGGGCGTGCTCATGTGTCGGCAAACATCACACTTTATAAGTTTACCCGGCCGATAATAGAACGAAAAATGTTCTCTGCCATAAAGAACTTCAGTGAGAAAGCGCGATAACCGAAACGTGAATCATTGCAGTTTGATTGAAACACTTCGACATTGTTATGTGCTAAACAGATGTGCAGCTTTTGTCATGCAGCGAAATTAATTTACACAGGTTCTTATAGGAGCAGATTCACTCAAGAGCTGCATGCAGCGCAGCGGTGTATGATGTATTTCTAAATTTGCTGCGCAGCATCATTGCAGCCACAACAGCAAAAAAAAAAATCTTAAATAATTGGTATTTGACATTACTCATATTGACATCACCTGCCTTTCTTTCAAAAAAATTGTTTGTGTTGGTGATTTTTTTTTTTAGAATCCATGAAGCCGGCGTTGCCATCGTCCAACGAAGAAAATCTCGTTCCAACACTATTGTGTCACATCGGCAACGCCATGCTTTCATGTATTTGTTTGATATAACTATGCATCATGAATGTCAGAAATGATGCACATGTGTTTCGTGTGCAGCTCTGCATGCATAGATGCGTGCAGACTTGCTGCACATCTGGTTTAGATATTATACTTAAGTTATTTCCATTGAATTTAATAGAATTTTTGAATAAAGAATTTGAATTGACCGAATTTATTATTTCCAAATGCTTAATTGGATTTGGCGCCAATATAACGAAACTGTATAAACTTAATGCAGCCATGTGCATTCTTTTATTAAGCAGATACTTCTGTGAGTGCCAACCAATAAAGACTAGACGACGAAGACAAGGGATGCGGCGACGAACGACGAAGATGATGATGCCTTCGATGATGATGACAGCTATGTGAATGGTTTAACACCCACTTGACCTGGACTTGCCTCAGACTCAGTTATCCATAGATATTATAAGGTATACAGAGGCACCTATAAGAGAGAGGCTTCGCCATCATTCTAGCCACTCGATTCGAATTGGCACTAATAAAGTGCACAGTGAAGAATTCTAAAGCTAATTTAACCCGGATGGAAGAAAATGCCAGTAAACACAGTTACTTTTCCAAGGTACCTACCTTCCAATAAAGGTACACCACCTGAGCAAGATAGAGCATCATGGCACCGTATTGCATCGCCATCGCCAGAATGGGTTACTGGTGTCATTTTTGTAGGATGGGAATAATAGGTATGTTCTGACAGAGCTTCACCAGTGTTTGTCTTGGGTTAATGAGAAAATTCCATATAATAATGCGCATGTCTCGTCCTCCTCCATCAGACAAAACATTAATCATATCCCTATGTTCACCGATTGACACCACATCTAACCTCCTTTCACACATCGTCGGAGGTAATCAGTCATCGGCAGGAACAACAATATGTACCATATATGGATTCCCAAAATGGAACATTGACTTCGTTTACCAAAGCTGAGTAAGCTTTGTTGATGGAGATTGGTGAATGAAATTAATTGTTCTGTTTGATGTGGTGGAGTTGGCGTCAACAAAAGTCCTCGTTTGGAGCCCACTAATCGCCAATGAATGCATTATAATTTGTGTTATATGAGGATTTCCATTTTGAAGCCAAGCATTATGGTATACCCATACACACATAAAAACAGAGATTAGGGAAGAATTCGACCTGTATACGCATGTATTTGGTCTCTTAAACAAAATATCATTCAAATTATTATTTTATTTGATTTTTTTTTGCAAAGGATCTGCCAATGAAGCATAAAAGGATTCTTGTTCGGTTTTTGTTTGATCCATATGAGATTATTATACACAATATACATTCATTACGTATGTAGGTACCAATCCTAGAAAAATGTCGTCAAAATGTCGTAACCTAATCGTTATAGAGGGCACACCTTTTTTTCCTTTTTTTTTATCTATGAATAAACAACAACAAAAACTGATATCCTCTTTGAGGAAACCAAATCTATTGCTTCATCCATATTATTATCCTGTGATCGTTTCTTTTGGCATACGACGAACAAAAAAAAACAAATAATAAGAAATTGAAAATAAATAGAAAAACGTATTGAATGTCCTTTTCCTTTTTTTTTTAGGCTGTTGGTTGCTTAGTCCTTTGACATTCCGGTATGTAATTACACGGTGACAGTTTTTTTTTATTATATTTTTTTCTACCGTGTCATCTATGTTTTGTTGTTAGCCTTTGAATAGGACATGATGTCAACGTAGGCTTACCAAACTATAGGAGTCTATTTTTGTTTTCTTTTTTTTTTGTGGCGAATAGTTTATTCGACCCAGCAGGTAGGTAGAACGGATTAGTTGGTCGCAATTTGTGTCATCGAAAGGACATGGTATTCAGAATTTATGCAAAAATAGAAGACAAAAAAATAACTAAAAATCTAAATGGATTAGAAGAGGGCGAATGCGTGAGCTTTGTTTATTGTTTATTCAATGAAGGGGCCATAAGGCTAAAACCAATTTGAATAGTATTTTAGAGAAATAAATATTCTAAAGCGGATCGAATTTGTTTGCATAAAGTAGTTGTTTTTTTGTGTTTTTTTTTTTTTTTAATTTGTATTTTGCAAAAAAAACTCTACGCAGTTTCTGTCAAACATTTTATGAAATGTCTTATTATAAATATTTATGTACGTGCAGCTGCAGCTATACTAGATTAAAGAGATGGATTGATTTTCTTCAAACTTGGTATAACAAGGAACTCGAACCAAAAACAAAATTTCTTTTGGAAACTCAGTATAGAGAAAACGATTTATTGGTAAATTTTTTTTAAAACTTGATTAACATAAAGGAGCCGTCCCACACTGAAAGGAAAATACCTTCAGAAAGCGTATCGAAAATTCCGATTTTGAAATTTTCGTGAAAGTGCTTTCAGACAGCAGTCACACTATGGAAGGAAAGTGCTTTCTAAAAGAGCTTTCTGAAAACTTTTTACTGTCAAGAAAGCAAATTTTCTGAAAACATTTTTCGGGTCATCACACTACGAAAGTGAAAGCGTTTTCTGAATATGCTTTCTGAAAGTGATTTGGGTGTAAACGGTTGTGATATTTGAGCTTAGTTTTGTTTATTGTTTTATTCAGAGTATCAACAAAATGCAGTTCCCTGAAGAAGTTTTGGAATGTAGGCAACTATCTATAATGGAAATTATTCTGCTGATTTTGTAGCATGTTACTGAGCGACTGTTTTGGGAACGTGGTGCTGAAAATCAGTACCACGATATGCTCATGAGAGATTTGTGCGCAGAAGCAGACGAGTTCTTCCGTGATTTTGCTCACGTTTCGGAGGAGCAGTTTAATTTCTTGTGTGACAAAGTACGCCCGTTTGTTGAAAAACAAAATACACCATGGCTTGTGCTTATCAGCGTAGAGAAAAGAGTAGTTTTGACACTAAAACACCTTGCACATGGCGATAATTACAACACACTATCTCAAGTGTTTCGTATTTCCCAGCCAGCAATCACTAAAATTGTTCCAGATATTTGTAGTCCTTTATTATATCAAACATTTGCACCTGGAGGGAGTTAAAATCCTTTGAACCCACTAAGCGGAGCGGCCCATCCAATATACTGTTTTCCAAGAAAACTGTTGAATTTGGTGTCTGCCTAGCGAATATACAACCACAATTTTACCCCTACCACAAAAACATTTGTGGACTTATGACCTACTTCCTTTATCATAATAATATGATATGATATATTTCCAAAAATCTACAATGATCTTAATAATATTAAGATTTTTGGTCAACCAGAGTGGGTTTAAAGTTCACAACTGATTTAATTAGCCAATAGAAAAGTAATTCTGTGTAAAACATAATTATGTTTCGCTGTCAAGAAAGCAAAAAACTTTCACAAACATTTTCTGAAAGCAGAAAGGGTTTTGTGAAAGGGATTTGCTTTCTTGAAAACGTTTGCAGGAACTAGTCACACTGTGAAAGTTTTTTTTTTCTGAAAGCGTTCATTCATCATTTTCAGAAACACTTTCAGGAAAGTACTTTTTGGGTCGTCAAACTGTGAAAGTTTTTCTTTCAGAAAGCTTTTTGCACCTTAAGTCAATTTTTAATTTTTTGTTTAAATAAATTGACCAAGATTTTGTTTTTTAATTTTTATTTCTAAGAGCCGATTTTTCAATCATCAGTTAAACTATCAAAGGAATAAATACTATAGCAACACGAACAAATTTTTGTTTTATCTGAAGAATAAAAACTATCTGAGGTTTAACTGACTATTGAAAAATTGGCCCTAAGGGGGCTAAGAGTTCAAGCTATTTTATTTTGCGTTTTTGTTAATAGTAAGTGCTTCCTATAGACCCAATTTTCATATTTTTGAATTTTACAATTTGGGATCAATTGATTAATTTTATCAAAAAATAAAAGATCACATAAATTTTAAAAAACATTCCGTACCAACATTTTAGAAAAAGTTCTTCTTCGATTTAAGAAAAAAAGGAGAATGGGCATTTTGGTAGGTTTGGATGAGATAATATATCGTTGGAAACCGTAGCCCCTGTACATCATTTCTGATTACTGACTTAAATTGAGTTGGTGTATTTGAGTAATTGAGTTATTAGGTAACAAAAGGAAACTTGCCAAGTAAACCTACTGAATTTAATTCAGAAATCATTAAATAACAGATTTCTCTGATCATTTTAAGGTTCTTCTATATTACTCTATACTTAAAATATTTCATATTTAACATCAATAAACTTAGAACTTGGCGTACTTTTAGAGCTCACTACTTCGGGTTGGCTACGAAATCTCGCAAACTAAAATCTCGCACCCGAAATCTCGCAATTACAAACACCCGCAAACTAAAATCTCGAAAACTAAAATCTCGCATTTCAGTTTTTGTGCAATAAACAGTTCTTTGGGTGGCCCGCTTCGCGGGTTCAAGGATTTTAACTCCCTTTTCGGGTCCTCTGTCCCGCTCACGCGACTCCATCGCTCCGCTTAGGGTATGCTCAGTCGCCAGACAGGCGCCTATGTTGTCAGTTGGTGTGCTTTCAGTTTATTTGTAATAAACAATACCTTGGGTGGCCGGTGGCGGCTTATCGGGTTCAAGGGCTTTATCACCCTTTTTTAGGCCTCAGATTTTTAATTTTCCATTTGCAGGATCTTATTTTTCACTGCGGAATTTTCCAACGTGATGTGTTAATGCGAGATTTTAATTGAAATTTGCGAGATTTTTTGTCGTGAAATGTAAATGCGAGATTGTTAAAAGCGAGATTTATTGTTATTGCGAGTTTATAAAAAGCGAGTTTATTAGTTTGCGAGATTTCGTATTTCGAGATTTATACAAAAATGCGAGATTTCGTTATTCGAGATTTTAGGTTGCGAGATATCGTAGTGCTCTCCACTACTTCTTATGGCTGACTGTGGTTACGCAAAGGTTTTTGTTTAGAGAAGAACTTGGCTCCTTTTTTAACATTTATGTTTTTGGTGTGATTTAACTTCTTTTTGCAAAGTTGAAAGCCTCGTAAGGAAAATTAAGTTTTTAATTTATGCCTTTTGTCCGTTCTACAAACCTAACGCTCTACCAATTTTCATAAATCAGAAGTAGTCCATTGAAATGGTAACAATAGCTATGAAGTGGGTGGATGGATTTTTTCTTTGCATATACACATGAAAACCAACAACTTTACCAAATTTCATAGTTCTTCACCAATGGAAGTGCTCTAAATATATTTAATATTAATGATGAGAAAATGGGTGGTTATCACGCCCACTAAATCTGAAATCTCAAATTTCTAGTTTTCCATTTGTTTGCATGTCACTTCCTATCACTCTACCAAATTTCATCAGTCTTCGACAATTGGAAGTTCTCCACGTAGTTCATATCAATTCTGAGAAAATGGGCAGGTGAAACGCCCCCTAAATGGAAATTTTTAAATTTTCGACGTCTTCCTTTGTATGCACCAGAAGGCCTACCCTTGCGCGAAATTTTATAATTCTCCAATGTAGGGAAGTGCTCCATAATTTTGATGATCTGTCAGTTAAGGTTTTTGCGATGTTATCTTGTCTTATATCTCGAGAACTGCAAATGCTAAAGAATTAAAATTTGGTAAGTTGCCTAAACCATGGTTAGCTTAGCAAATTTTGTAAGTTTGGAGTTTCTGACGTTATTGGTATACTGAAGTTAGAGGGGGCTCGAAAATCGCCTGAGTTTGATCCAGTAAACACGATGTAGTGCCAGAACTTGGCTAGGTACTACCGTTCCCTTTGATTTGTGTGTATTCGAACACATTCAGGTTTGAATTCTCAGTTACTAACTTTTTGTAAGCATTTTTTCTTCATTCCGTCGTTGTAAGTGGTGAAACCGAAGTATTTTTGTCGGAAATTCCTCGTTATATGCAACTAGTCGTTATTGACGACGATATCTCGACGATATAACCGACGACAAAATAGTAAAAATATAATAAAAAGCAACCAAATGAAGGAAAAAGAGATAGGTGGCCGTGCCGTCGACTGTACCTATCAAAGTCTTCTTGGTTCGTCTTCTGAATTCCGTTTTCGGATTTTATTAAATAATGAGATTATGCCGGTCCCAAACAGCATATTAAGGAGAATACAAACTAAGTACATTTTATAATCGGCGCTTTTTCTCTGAAATGGTGACTCTTAGGAAAAAAATGTAAAGAACATTTATGTAGGTAATTTCATGTTATACAAAAACCTTATAAGAAAGCTGTATTTTTGAAATTTGTCGCAATTTTTTTGTAGAAAATATTATGGTCTACAAATTGAGCATAATTTTTTTTTCGAGTAAGAGTAAAACTCAACTTATTTAAACTTTTTGTCAAAATTAAAAAATACGTATGTATATCTTTAAAACGGTTGGTTTTAAGAAAAAACATAATTTTCCTTATAGGGGGTAACATAATGTAGGTTTAATCTAACCTTACTTAAGATAATGTACAAACTTTGTGTTCAGATGTTTTCGAAAATATGAACCATTTAGGAGTTATACCTACGTGAAAAATGGGCATTTTCGGCATTTTACGTTTTTTGAAATGTCGATATCTCTTTAACGGTGAGTTTTAGCAAAAAATTGCTTCTTTTTTCATTGCGGATAACATGGTCTAAAAAGTTCACATGAAATTCTTTTTGACACCATTTAAAGTTTCGGGATTATATTCTGACTAAAATTTTCAGTCAGATTATATTCTGAAATTTTAACTGATTTTTTAATATTCAACATGAAATGAATACATTTTTTGCACACATGGGAATTTAAATACTATGCTGCAGATGTATTTATTTAAAACTTTAAAACAGCTTCAAAAATCGTAATAAGTCATAAATAAAAAAGTCAGAAAAAAAAAAATAAAGAAAAAGTCCTTATAAAATTAAGAAGTACGTACATATACGCCCTAGTGAACCATATTATTTTGAATTTAATTGTGTAGGTTTTTTTTTTTTTTAAATATGGTGTCCATTTTATTATTATTAAAAATTTGATGTCATCAGAATGTTCAAAAGCACGATGAAGTTAAGGCATTTTTTAAAATAAAATGTATGAATTCAGGGATCCCTTTAAGCAGAAAATATTTATGTTAGGATATCTTTATCATTTTTTTTTAAGCAAAAAATTTAGTATGATCCACTGTGTGGTGTTCTAGAAAACGAATACCTTGCACACCCTATAGTCATAGATAAACACCCAAGCACCATTAACTGAATGCAATTATTAATCCGTTAATTGAATATCACCAATATAAGCCCTCTGGGAGCAAACAAATCAACTTCTCGCTACCATTTCTGAATATGGATTGCAAGAAGTATAAGTTCAATTTGCAAAAGAATGAAAATATTCAATTCAATTACGCCAAGCGAGCTAACCATCATCATCATGTGCTCGATGTTTCTCATTTTAAGATCAGCGTAGTGATTGGCCTCCTCCCATAGTATTTACAGTCCGAAAAGTCAATCAATCTCTGTTTCTATGGCAGAATGCAGAACCCAATTTGATATGAATTTTTTGTTCGGACGAGGATGACTGCTGTCGCGCTCTGAGGGAGATTATAGAGAATAAATAGTACGACAAACGGCTATGGCATGCATGACAATAAAATTCCTTTAAAACGCAACTAAATATGATTATAGATTGGAATTCTTCGCAGCATCTCACGCCATAAAGGTGCGCGCTTTTAAGCAACAGATAACTTGGATTCCTATTCGCTTTCTATGGCTAGACAATGCGATCCGGATTTTGGACCAGAGGAACTCTGGAGGCATATGTATAGCTGAGTTCTTAGCCATGCTGGAATATCTGTGAGTTAACCACATTGCTGGAGGTGCACACATTTCCACACACAATAATTCTGACTGGCACTGGACTGACATTTTTTTTATTCGTTTATTGTTGTTCGACTGCTCTGCAACTGTGTCTATACTATTTAAATCTCTTTGTATTGAAGCTAGTTGGTAGACGTGTGGACGGACATGAAGACACATTGGGTGCACGAGCATCATATCCTCTATAGTTTAAGATTGATTCTAACGAATCTTGAATTAGAAATTATTGGCATAAGCCATTACGGAAGTGGATGTGACCAGTGTTGTTATATTCATTTTGTTAAGGGTTTTTTGATCTACTATAACTATAGCGGTCTATAGAAGTAATATAACTCACGGTTCATCACTACTACTAATCCGTTATATCTTATGATGAGAGAATTGACGAGTGTTATTTTTTTTTCGTACCGATTTACGCTTTTGTAGAATTTGAGTAATAGTGAAAATGGAAACAATATAATTATAAGATCTGACTAGTGATATTTTAGAGGCACAATATTTTTATTTTATCTTTATCGATTTACCTTAGCTTAGGTTTATAATGACCCAAAATGTCTTTAATTAGATACTTTTATACAAAATTTCGAATTATTTCTTTTGAGGATAAGGTCAACAAAATTGCCAAAAGCAAAACCAGTACCTACTTTTGCCAGCGGTAAAATTAACAAAATTAAGATTCTCATCTTGAAACAATTTATTACGATGCGCTTTTGATGCGATATATAATTGAGTGGAAAGATTAGATTTGTCATCTGTTTGCCGTTTAAGTTCGTGATTCGGTGCTCTTTGAGCTTTTGATAAGAATTATTAGTTAACAGTTAACAGTGATGGACTATCCCCCCCCCCCCCCATCAACACAGACAACCATGACGCCACGGGCCGCTACATTTGTTTAAAAACATTTTTACTAATGATGTACCTACATCTGGCTTTAATTCCAATTGAAAATGGTAATCAACCCAGGCACCTATGGTATCAATCGGTCTGCTTTCAAAAGTTTTTGCACTAGGTGGCCCGCTTCGGGGATTCAAGGATTTTAACTCCCTTTTTGGGTACTCTGTCCCGCTCACGTGAATCCGTTGCTCCGCTTACGGTATGCTCTGTCGCCTGGCAGGCGCCTATGTTGTCAGTCGGTCTGTTTCCAAAGTGTGTGTAGTAAACTGTGATTTGGGTAAAGGTATTTAAGAATCATACATGTACGAAGTTTGGGTCTTAATGCCAATTATAAAAAGCAAAATTACCCGCGAATCTTAGTTCTTTTTTGTGGTGGGTCTTATTACCACTTTAAAAAAGAATTAACACACGCGGGGGTTAATTACTTTTTTTTTTGTTGTGAATTAACAATTGGGGGGATAATTCCGTGGGCGTCAATGCACTGCACCGTAAAATTCCATTTTAATAAATAGGTAGGTACTTAAAGTTTGTATATTAACTTTTTACTTGCAATGTATATGTACAGGTACGCACTTACTATATATTGCATGTTAACTTATATGTATTCGTTAAAAAAAATGGAACTCGAGATATTATTTTTTGATTAAAAGTGTTTAAGCGACCTTAAGTCCAAATGCGTTCCGGTCCTGATAACAACTACAGTTGACCTCATCAGTTAGAATGTAACCATGTTCCCCCAGAAAAATATAGTGTGCAGTATGTTAATGCTGTAAATTGTATAAACGTCGGTAGCCATCGACCAAAATTTTGCGTCTTAGAAAGGTAACAGTTACAGCTCTAACTGATGAGGTCCACTGTAGTTGTTATCAGAACTGAAACGCATTTGGACTGAAGGTTGCTTAAACACTTTTAATTGAATTTCATTCAATACAGTCCCCTGAAATAAAAACATAAATAATAAAATTTCTACTGTCTAGGTTTTGTCTTCTTAATTATTATTTTTTAATAGAGAACGAGAAAAAAGAAAAATGATTTCAATTGTTTTTTTTTCTTTGAAAATTATTGACCACCCTTTATCTTTTTTTTGACAACCCCTAGAAATATTTTTGTTTTTCATTTTGTTAAAAAAATAATCGATTTTTTTTCTTCTTAAATTTTAAAAGATTACAACTGAGGATAATACAATTTTAAAAATTTAACAATCTAGAAATATTTTAACTCAAAAAAAAAAAATGGAATTTAAAAAAATTTTAAATTGAAAAAACACAATTATCGAAGATGACCATCCCAATTTAGCTCATCTTTCAAAATTAAAAACAAAAATATTTTTTGATAAGTTAGAGCGATTTTAAGGGATAATTGTGCTTTTTTTCCAATGGTGAGTTTTTTAAATTCTAAAAAATATTTTTGATGAGTTAGAGAAATTCTCAAGAGTGCTAAATTTGTATTACTGTCTTAAGTTTTCAACTTTTAAAGTTTGAAAATATAACTGGGTGGAAAAAAATAGTTGATGGGTTGTCATCCTTAACAAAAAAAAAAATTAAAAAAAATCGGTCAATTTTTAGGGCCAAGTTAACACAGCTAAATAGAAGGTCTCTCTATTCTGTCTGTCTGCCTGTCTTTCCGCATACCTACAGCCTAAACGGGTGAATGAATTTTCTGCAAACTTGATGCCTATACTGTTTTTCAAGTAGTCAGATAAAATAACGGTAAGTACCTGCCATACAATTTTTTTTGAGCAAAAGTGAAAAATGTTTTTTTTTTTATCAAAAACTGCTTTTACGATTAAAAAAAAAAAAATAAATGATTAAAATATTAAAAGTCTACTTTTTGACAATTTTTGTTATAATAAAATAGTCAGTTTTAGTAAAACCATTTTTTTTTTTTTTGGTTTTTGAATTTTTCGAAAACGATTCGTCATTACATTATTTTTAACCCAAATTTTTATAATACTTTTTTTCAAATTAAAAAAATGCAACTTTTTTTTTGAAAACTATATATTTTGAGAACGACTTGGTTAATTTGTCGATCCAAATCGGTCAAATGGTTTTGGCAAGAAACATGATGTTAACTAAGTGCAACAAGCAAAATATAAATATAATAACAATATTTTATGATAGTTAAAGGTTCCAAGTACGTGTACAAAAATCAGTGCCAACTTAAGTGTCCTAATTTGACCACAGCAATGATGCAAACAATGCTTGTTGCACTTAGTTAACATCATGTTTCTTACCAAAACTATTAGTCCGATTTGGATCGGATTTTCGAATTTCATCTTGTAATACTCTAGACTATTCGGTTGCAAATTTCAAGCAGAATTAAACAATTTTTGAACTATTTTTTGAGTACTTCAAAATTACTTAGATTTTCATTTTTTTTTTTATTTCATAGTTCGATAGGAACACAAATATAACATGCATGAATTTAAAACTAACTTGGTTTTGTAGAAATGTTTATACCAAACAAGTTTTTTCCTAAGTTGCATATTTTCAAAGTTATGAAGGAAAATGTGTGAAAAATGGGGTGATTTTACCGATTTTTTCACTGTTGCATTTTTCCTGCAGCTAGCACAAGTTTTTCGAAGTTGCAAACTTAGCTGCAGACAACTATAACATGCCCCAACAACATATCAAAAATGCAGAACTACATCGCGCTTTGCGAATTTGTTGTCGAATTTGACTGGGCTATAAAGAGATTAAAAATACGAAACAGACGCAGACAACGCAACCACAAAAAGTGACAGCTGTTTTGATGAGCACGTCTAGACTTAAAAATTATTGTTCAGTCGACTCAACATTTGTTGATTTCTATCCATTTGAATCGGGTTACGTTCGGGTCAACAAAAGTTCATCAACTCTGTTGATCTACACGTCCGCATTTACTAAGCATTCTTGATCAGCACTGTTGATATATCAACATAGTGTGGACGTTGCTTTATAGAGATTGCACCGCAGTTCAATACTCACCGTTGTTGGGTGCCGGGTCATAGGGATATTCCGGGTAATTTTAGAGCTAATGAACATATCAGCTCTGTAATTGGTGTCATAACCGGGCTCACTTCATATAATCAAGCACGCAACGCGGCTTGAAGTATTCGCAAACGCTTTTTGCAGAAGCTGTATGAACGAAGAGAAGGAAGAATTTGTTCCTCATCTTCTCCGCACATGCCCTCCCCTATCACAAAGACGTAGGCTCCACCTGGGGGACTTCTTCTTCAATATTCCTAGTGATCTCACAAACATAGACATAAGTAACATAAGTAGTCTCGCGCACCTCATAAGAACAAGAAGCTCCAACTGGTTTTAACGAGTGGGGAGAAAATCTCTATAGATTCACGTGGTATAACAACTGACCAACTTGTGATCTAAGTGTGTAAGTTTCTCGCTGGTAGTCACTTCACCCTAACCTAAAATAGGGTAATTACGCGAGAGATGCCGCCCTTTTTCAAAACTCTATTGTGTGTCTTGTTATAACAAAAAAAAATCAATCTATTTTTGCTGCAAATAAACAATTGAAATAATAATTTCATATGGTTTTGTAAGAATTGACTTTTTTGCATGTGTCTCAATAGACCCCAGTCACTGTTTCAACCGCCCCTGATGTTTACTTAAAATAAAGCACAGGGTACTTAGTGCACTTAGATGCAAACTAGCTCTTTCATTTTGTATACTGCTCGGCGTACAAATGGCAATACTATGGAGGATAAGCCAAATTGTTTCAACCGTACCCAGTCTTTCCTACTTGCCATACAACCATTTTTCATATTTTAATCTTTTTTATTATTGGATTAACCAATTTTAATAATTATTCTTATGCAGATGCACCTCAAAAGTGTATATAATATTGCATATCAAAATTTTCCATTTTTTTTTCTCTGATTTTATAGATTAACAATCGATACTTCCGATCACTGATAAAATATCAATGTATTTGTATATATACTACATTAGATTTATTTTGAATAAGGTCCTTAAAAGAAGGATTACAAATCAAAAACCAAACAAGCGGTGTAGTACGTTACAATTCTATAGAGTTCCTCACCCGCTGGCTGTCAAGACGCTATAAGATTTACATTTCGCGGCATTTAGCTGAATGCTATCACTTCTGCCATTGAACCATTGATATCGCAATCGTTATCGGTAAGTAACTTAGCCTGAAACAAGAAATATTTATTAATACTAAAACTTCGTAAAAAGTATTTAAAATAAATTCATAAAACAGTTTTTAGAATTTTAAAATTAAAAAAAAATTTAAAAAAGCTACAAAAGTTAAGAAAAGTTTTTCCCGGACATATTATGGTCCGTTTATTTAAACTAAAAGCTTGGTATGATACAGTGAAATATTTTATAGAAGGGCTGAGTTCCGAAATGCATCAGATGCGTATTCGATGAGAAATCATAAATTCGAAAACTCAAACGTGGAAATGTTTACAAAGCAGAAAGTTTCTAAGCGTATCCGATATGTATTCGACGCGCATTAACTGAGCAAACTGTGCAAATTTGACATTTGTTTAGAAAGAAAAATTGCCTTAGTTAAGTTAAAGTTTTATTTTGTCAATAATTCTTGTATTTTAGTAAAATTGTTATATTTTTTAATAAAGAAAAGTGGAAAGGATAATGCTGCATTTTTTTCGATAAGTTTAGAAATTGTAAAATGTGAAAAAATGAAATTGTAAAATGTACGTTTGCTTGTGCTTCAAATACGTGAATACTGAATATTTGACACATGCACTTTGCTTAATGTCTGCTCTCCGTAGTATGTGCGTTTCGAATTGCTAAACTTATACATAATAAGTAAAATGTTTACAAAGCAGAATTTTTCCGTAGCTGATGCTCTGAGTATTGCTGCCGCGTCAAAACTTTTTGTTTTACATTTTGGAACTCAGCCATCCTTTTGACTTCTTTACTCTGATATGAGTTTTCATTTACTTTAATATATTTTATTTATCTAAATGTTTCCATTTGCCCCACACGTAAGAAATCAATAGAAAGTGGGTACCTACGTTTAATACAAACCATTGAACAATCTCAACTTTTTCTACCTCACTTAAAAAAAAATAAACAAATTGGGTGGCACAACAGCTCGTGAAGAACCAGGGCCTAGTGACTAACAACTCGCAACCATTCCTGTGTCCGCCTGTCGACAGGAATGAAAGGGACCTACAATTTTATGCCGAATACGAACGGCTAGACGAGAAGCACTTATTCGTGACAAGTGATACTCTTTGAGGATTTGTCAATTCCTCGCAAGAGGCAGTAGTCCTGAAGAAAACTTTTGTTTTAGGTCGACGAGGCTGGGAAGAGAACCCAGACCTCCAGCGTGACAGTCGAACGCACTAACCATTACGCTACGGGCTACTACTATCTCACTACCTCACTTGAATTTATTTTTATTTCCACAATGATGGAAATCAAAGCAAAAGACAATCTTGCTACCTACAATAAAATTATTAAAAAAAAAAAACAAACTTCTATACCTACATTTTCGAGTTCTAAAAACAAAATCGAATTCTTCTTGAACAATCATGCGGAACATTGTTGTCTAGAACAAATCAATTGAAACATTATCTATAAGATTATAAAAAAATTCTATGTAGATAGTTAAGTTCAAAAAAAAAATAAAAAATTGCCCTGCCCACATCTGTTGTGGACGCAATACTCCATCCACTGTCCATCAACCTATAGCAACATAACCTCCTCAGCTCAGCATTATTGTGCGCTAACCCAATTCTTCATTTTATTCGAAAACCTCATATCAATTCCGCCAGCATCAGGACGAAAATTGCCCTCTAATCGTCATGACCTACCTAACGAAACATTCAAAACACCAAAACATCTAATCAATGTCAATCACAGCGTTTCATGCATGACTCCCCAGGGTATATTATTTTCCAAAACTCTGGAAATTCTACTTCTTGGTACAACAACAACAAGAAAACAGCAAGAACACAAACCGCCTAAGACATTGGTACACCACAAAATATAATAGGTAATTTGGCAAAACAACAGGTATGAGGTGGGGTAGGGGGGAGGTGTGGGGCCATGGGAACATGGGAGAGAGGAATATATATGGCAAAGATTGTGAATCCAGAAAAGATAGTCTCCTTGGCTCCGAAACAAATCAGGCGCGAACAACAAAATCGATCGGAGGAACCTGTAAATGGCACAATTACACCCAGTTTGAGCCAACTTAGTGGTGGTATACCTGTATACAAAACATGCCTGCCTTTACTTTTCCATTGGATGATCCAATTTGGATCGCTTTGATTTCTATGTGCGGAAACTATTTCTAGAGCAACAAGCTGCCGCGCGCCACATCATCCAAATGGTTAGACATTACTTGAACTTTATTTTTTCTCAAAAACCATCTGCCCACAAGATACCTACTTATTTTTTTAAAGTAGGATTTGTGCCCCACTATAACTGATGATGATGGCGAATGGCAAACACAAAAAAAGATAAACAGCCAGTAACTCCGCAAGTCATGCACCCAGATCTAATTTTTCGCATACTTTTGGTCTTTGGTGGTGTGGAATTGGAATTGGCCGTAAGACACAGAGCACAGAGTAACAGTGGCACAAAAGTGGAATAAGTTTAAAATACATTAATCTTGTCTTGAAGGGTGTAGGGGAATGTGGCTGACATTTTTTATTTAAATGAAAAAGTTGTTAGTGCTGACATTGAAACTATGCGCTTATAAGTGCCCAATTACCTAAATCATATATCGTTAGTGAAGGCTGCGCTCCTATAACGAGTTATAAAAGACGAAAACTTCCAATTCTATCTATCGATAGAGCTCTTTATCAAACGGCAATATATCGCTGTCTCATTCATTTCCAAACGTCGAAATCATCAATTTGTGGGGAATGGCAAGAAGGCAAAGAAAAACAAATTGTGTAAAATTAGGGCTGGCCAGGAGACGAGACTCTGTAAGTCTCGTCTCGGTCTCGTTAAAATCGAAAATTTTCAGTCTCGTGTCGGTCTCGTATAAATAAGTCTCGTCTCCGAAAAATACGATTTTCGGACAAACTGTTGATTATTGGAACGAAATATTTTCGATTATCGTTCGAATATGAGCAGAAGAAAATAAATATTTAACTGAAATTGGATTTTTTTAGACTCTCTGTAACATACGTTTAGTTGAATTTTCGGACGTTGATTCTATTTTTTAAGTTTATCATTTCAATATATTTCAAGCTATTTGTGTAGTATACCAAGTAAGTTATCTTATAAAAATATTAAACCAACAGTTTGTAATTAAAATCGGTCTGTATTCATTGAGCAAAATTGCCTTAAACTGTAGTTTAGTTAAAACTGGGTCTATCTGCGACTATGAATATGACCAAATAAAATCAAAAAAAAACTTTTAAATCTTGCGAAATATTTTGGTGTTTGATCGACCTCAGATATTTCTTTAAATTTATTTATTTTATACATTATCCACTATATCACTTTTCTTTTATCAACACAGAACATCATTAAAATTTAATGTCCAGCTTTTTTTTTAATTTCCTTTTATTTGACATTCCTTCACTTTTGAGTTTGACCGATTCGCAAAGAACTCTATTCTTTGTTATGCCTGTATAATTTTTAACATGTGAGCATGACCATTTCTGCGTGCCTAAGCCTACTATCTTTTCCGTTTAATCATTCAAATGAATGGTCAATTTTCTAAGATATTTTGACTTAAAATGGATACAAAAATATTAAAAAACCCCAAAAAGTTTGCAGTCAAAATTATAAAACTTTTTCTAAAATATACAATTTTTTTTTTACTTTATACATATTTTTAAAATCAAGTGATGTTGTTCAGTCGTTTTAAAACTATCATTGAAAATTTAATCTGTCAATTTTACGAGTTTGAAAGTAATAAACTGTTTTTTGAGTAATATGTCCATAGTTTTTTTTTTATTATAGGACCAAAAGATATAATTTTTTAGCCAAGAAGGAAAATATTTTTGTTCTCAAAAACGGCTTCAACGATCTTAAAAAAAAATTAAATAGTTAAAATAGCAAAAGGCTACTTTATCATATTTTTTTTTCAAAATATGGTCATTTATAGTACCTTTAGTTTTTGTTTATGGTTTTTGATTATATCGAAAACGGTTCAGTTGATATTATTCATTTTTTTTTTTATGGCGAAGCTTAATAAATGTTCAAAATTTAAAAAAATCTTGTTTATAAAATCTTCAAAAAAAGTTAAAAAAATGTTGTTTTTGAAAACTCAATATTTTGAAACGACATGTAAAATTTTATTATGTTCTAGAATCCTTGAAAAAAAAACATGTTTCTAAGTTCAAAAATAACAATAATCTTATTTTTCTCTCTCGATCTTCAGCATTTTTTGTTGTTTTTTTATTGATTATCATTAAGTAATAAGTTTTTTGAAAAACTGCATTAAAAAAAAAAATATGAAAATAATTTATTTCGATTTTTCAAAATAATAAATATTTTTTTTTTTTAAGTATTTAATTTTGTTCTTATCAAATAAAGTTTTTTTAAATGATTTGTTTTGACCAATATCTTGTTTAAAAATCACATTGAAAAATTAATAAAAAAAACATTATTTGATAAGAAAAAAAAATTAAAATATTAAGCAGCACCACTCTATGTTTATTTGTGTATATCAACAGTGCTGATCAAAAATGTTGATTGGAAGTGGACGTGTTAAGCAGCGTCCACATCATGTCTATTAGGACTGGCCACGAGACGAAAAGTCTCGGTCTCGATCTCGGCAACCGAAACGAGACTGAGACGATACTATATATTTGGCCCAACATTTACTGAGAGTCTTATAAATTCAAAAATCCAATTTTAGTTAAATATTTATTTTTTTCTGCACGTATTCAGACTATCATCGAAAATATTTCGTTCCAATAATCAACAAGTTGGCCGGAAATCGTATTTTTCGGAGACGAGGGCGAGACGAGACTTAATTATACGAGACCTACTCGAGACCGAGACGAGACTGAAAATTTTCGATTTTAACGAGACCGAGACTTACAAAAGTCTCGCAGAGTCTCGTCTCGGGGCCAGCCCTAATGCCGATCAACTTTGTTAATTTATATTGTCGATCAACATGCTAGTGTGAACGTGTTCAAGTGTATACTGTCATGTGTCCATGGAAACACTCATTTGCGCACTTAATTTTCCACGTCCATTTCATTTTAAATAACAATAAAAATAAGATCGCAAACGAAAACAAAACAGTATCTAATTATACAAATCAAAATACAAAATAAAATACCATCTTTGGGCGCAGACAGCGCATGCGCAATACAAATGCCAGCTGTGTTGATAAACTTTGTTGATTTCTATTTATTTGATGTGAAGAGTATTTTAATTTTGGGGGAACAAATCTCCCGGGGAATACTTAGAATTGGGCTGAATGTTTTGTTTTCGTTTTTGGTCTAATTTTTATTGTTATTTAAAATAAATGGACGTGGAAAATTAAGTACGTAAATGAGTGTTTCTATAGACACATTGATTGATGAATACAAAAATAAAATAAAATAAAAAAAAATACCATGTTGATCGACAATTTTAATCAACAATTACATTATTGAACCATTATCATATATCGTCAAAACGTCGATGTGTTGAACTACAAAAGCAAGTTCGTGCGATCCTGTCGTGCATTTTATTTCTTTTGGAGAAATTATTGCAAGTCGTAAGTTTTATCTGTACATCAATATATTCAATGATTTTGCCTTCAAAATAAACAGTTCAAATTTTCAATTATGGTTTCTAACGATAGTTTTAACTTGTATTTAATAAATTTTTTTATTATGATCTGGCTTCTAAAAAGCTGTGTTATCATAAGGTCTATTGCAGCGCCGTTATTTAATGAATTCATATCTATTTAAATGTAATTTTTTTTTTAATTGCCCTCCTACCTAAACGGGATAAAAAAAACTCTTATTGGTTCCCCACAGTTTTTTTAGAATGTGTCCAATAATTATTTTCCAATTAATTAAAATGTATATGTAAGTCAGGAACAGTCTGTTTTTATCTCCATCAAAATCAGATTAACGCTAATTCATGCGATTTAAGGCGATCATTTTGACTTTTATACCTGCTCTCCAATTTTCTCCGACAGGACAGCAAAACGTTGAGTAAACTTTGATTCATTTAAACAAAAATAAATAAAAACAAAATCAAAATCATTTCGGCAGCCCATATAGAGACAGACATATTATGCGCTGGTAAACATCAATACTTCCATTCAAAAGAAAAATTAAAAAAAAAATTAAACTTTACCATCGTAACTTTTCTTCGATCGTAGATTTCAGAACGGATTCGATGATAGGGCCCACACAGAGTGAAAAAAGACTACACATTGTGCTACTTTGCTTAGAAATCTTATTAAAAGTAATGAATAGTAAGATATTTCCACAGAGAAAACTTATTGAATTTATGAAGAAAATCTTTTTGAATTTCAGAAAAGTTTTTAGTACCCTTTTTATATAGAAATCCTTATTTAATAATAAAAGTATATGAAAACCTTATTACTTATCTATTTTAAGAAGTCAATCTTATAAACTTGTTTCTTTTGTATAAAGGCTAATAAGGAAATCTTTTTAAATCGATAAGTATTTTCTTATAATAATGTAAAAATCCCGTTGTTTTTCCATTGCGCGTCTGATAAACAATAAGAAAACCTTATCTCTTTTTGGTTCTAATAAGATTAACTTATTAAATATGTCTGTCCATTTACGCTAATAAGAAAAGCTTCTTAAAGCAAAAAGAATTCCTTTTTAAATCTTAAAGAGGAATTATTAAATATATGAGAGGTAATAAGAAAATCTTGGTAGTTCTGTGTCTTAAAAAGAAAAACTTATTAAAGGGGTTGTCCATTCCAAATCAATAAGAATTCCTTTTTAATAGTATTATATTTATATTTATATTATTAAGTTATCTCATGTTTTATACACCAACGTAAAAATGCTGCTTTGCTTTAGCAACTTCGACATTTCCGGCTACTTACATAAATACTGGAAATAAAGGGTTGCGGAAATCTTATGGGCCAAGAGCCTAGCAATTTTTGGTTGGGATTTATTTATTTTTGTTAATAGTTATATTTATTATTACTTTTCTATTTATTTACTTTAATGATAATTTTTTGTATAAGAATTTATTTATTTCTGTTCATCGTTATGTTTGTATTACTTTTTGTATTCATTTACTTGAAAACGTGTTCCATTTTTAAAAAAGAATCTTGAATTTATTTACCAAATATTATGCATATATGTTTCGTTAAAAAAAAATAAAATAAATTGTTTGAACCAAGATATGTTTTTCGTCTTTTCATTAAATGAATTTAGCAGAAATTTTGTATAAAAATATTTTAAATTATTAAATTTTCATATTTTGTTTAACTTAACCAATTTTCAAAAGAACTTTCGTTGATTTGAAAATCGTTTGTCTCATTGTTTCTAAGAGAATTTCATACTTTACAAAAAAGACCTTCTCATTGTTTCAAAATGATTTTTATATGCTTTTAATAAGTTCTTCTCTTTGCTTCAAAGCGTTTTTAACTTTCTTCCAATAAGATCTTCTTATTGTTATTAAAAGATGTTCACATGCTTTCTATAAGTTCTTCATATTGATTCAAAGCGTATTCCACATTCTTTCAATTAGATCATCTTATTGTTTCAAAGAGATTTTCACATATTATCAATAAGGCCTACTTATTGTTTCTAAAAGATTGGCTCATACTTTTCAATTAGTTTTCGTATTGTTTTAAGAAGCACTCATATTGAAATACAATAAGATATCTTCTTAAAAATATGTGGATATCCTATAAAATGGGCATCAAGATTTTAATAAGATTTTCTATATGGTTTTAATAAGACTTTCTTCTTGGATGAAAACCATAGAGCAATCTTATTGTTTTTCTTCTATTTTATGTGATACTTTTTTCTCTGTGCAATACTTTATTTTTGCTTGATTTGAAAAGTCTTCATCCCACTGTAAGCCAACGTCCGCATAAAATTGTTTTACAAGAATATTGAGAAGACAGCAAATATTTCACACCTGATTGCATTTCTCTTTGTATATTGCATCTTGTGGGCTTGTGGCTATCTCAGCGAAATTATCAGCGAATAGACTTCCCGAAGAAAAATACATTCCAGGCAAGAAATTGTCGTTGGAAATTGCATGTTGTATAGGTAACCATGTCTAGAAAAATGTTAACAAGCTTTTGAATAAAAACGAAAGTGCTTAAAAATCAATACCTTAAATTAAGCATCGTTTGTCGTCAAATACACTACCAGTAGTCAAGACTATAGGGAGTATTAAAAGGATACAAAAGGCTAAGCAAGCTTCTTAACCTTATGATGGTTGTCAAAAAATAGACCAAGGATAACTTTGTAGCATAAAACATAGTCCACCACCTATAATTTCATCCTACACACAAATGAAAAAAAATAACGAAAATGTGTTGCAACAAACTAACTAAGCCCCATCAGAATTCTCAAATGGAAACAAAAAACAATTCAAATTTGGGGCAGCAACTCTTTTTTACTCCGCGTCATCATTTTGCGAATATTTAATTTCTTTTTCTTTGCTTTCAAGAGCAGGTAGGTAGTATTTTTTTCGAATTTGCAAGACCAATCGCGACTCAACGTCTGTGCTAAGGATACTTTGCATATTCGACAGGTGTTCCATTTTAAAAGACTCGGAGAAAAAGAATCCCATTAAATATATCCCTAACTAGATGGCAAAGACTCCACTTACCACTGATCTGGCCTGGTCTGGTCGCTTCCCTAATTCCTTCAAAATCTTAACAAAGATGTGCGAAGCGAATTTGGACAGATGGAGCTGATGGTTAGTACATCTACCTATATTTATGTAGTTGTAGTGTTGGGATTGGAATTGATGCAATATTCTGGTTGCACTGTTACTGGCGTGGCTAACAATTTAATTCGATCGATTCTCACACCTTTGGGACTGATTACATGGCATCCAATTAACGCACCGTCAAGAACTTTAACATATAACCGCATGTCGTCCTGCCATTTTTTGTATTTTTTTTGTGTTGCATTAAAAGTTATTATTAATCCCTAAGGATTTAAATTTTCTTTTTCACACTCCTTGTGTATTTGATACATTGTTGGGTGGATGAATTGAATTGGGTTTGTCTTTTTTTTTTGAATTTTTTTTGATGACTTTTTTGCTCTCTGAGAAAGAAGTCGGTATAACGGGAATCGACCAAAGGGAATATGTCAAATATTAACACTAACTGAAATGAGCACAGGACGGGATGTTCATATAGAATTTGAACCAACATTCTGTTTACTTTGACACATCATTCACCTCTAAGAGGGCTATGAAATTTGAATTTTTGCCTTAATACAAAACAAAAATCATAAAACTTTTGTCAGTTCCTGGACTTTTAATTTTCGGTTAGAATAGCGGAACTGATTGGATTTGGATCGGTTGTTGATTGGATTTTTGTTTTGTGCGACCATGAGTGTTAATTCTGCAAAAAATAATATAAACTGGATTTTTAATTGAAAATTCATGCGAGGAAAAAATAACTACCTAACTAGAATCATCTGATTTTCAGTGTTTGACTAAAACTTGATAAGAGCATTGAATTTTGACAACAAAAATAGTACTTAATTACGTAAAATTTTGAAAAAAAAATAGTTTTGATTTTTTTTTCAAAGTTTTGAGTTTCAAAATTAATTTTCCAAAAATTGTAGACAAAAAAAAAATGTATTTAAAAATAAAATAAGGTATTTATGGCCTTACAAAAATGTATAAAATGCCATTGTAAGTACAGTCAACCCCGCTTAACTGGACTTCGCTTAACTGAAAACATCGCTTATCTGAAACAAGAAATTTATTCCGGAGGCTTTTAGATAATTTTTCACACAAACTGCTTCGTATGCCTAACTGAACACCGCTTAATTGCAAACTCCGGATAATGAACAAAAATTGTTTGCCTCCGAATAAGTAAAACGACCGTTTTTTTTTTAATTATTATATTCGTTTTGTGATTAAAAATGTAAATACCTTTGTTGTTTGAATTGTTTCATATGGAAATATAACTTTTTTGACACAATACGAAAAATCATACTTACATTTAATTTTGATTTTCAGGCTGAATGAAATTTAACTTGTTTTGACAAAACTCCGCTTATTTGAAACAAGTTTCAGTTACGCGAAGTTCCGTTTAACTGAAACAAATGGTCTGCAATTATGGTGTTCGAGTTAAGCGGAGTTGACTGTATACCGTTGGCTTTTAATAATTTTAATATTGCCCCTCCTAAATGGGGGAAATAGACCTACCCCTTCTATACTATTTTCTTGTCTCGAGTCAACCTACACGCTCTATCTTTTTCTCACACCTTATAGGTGAATCACCCTGTATAAATAAAATGCATCGTGGTTTGTGCGGAGGCTTGAAACTTAAAAACGACTGGACCAAGTTGGATACTTTCTTCTATGCGTTTGTTCGCAATGGCTATGAAAAGGTTTCAGTAAAAACAAAAGTCGTACAATTCGCAGCAGGTGGCGCTGTTGGGGCACATTTTGTTTTTCGCACGCATAAATTGAGTACGGGTCGTTCGATTCTCTCGATTTTGGGTTTCATGGATATTTACGGGCCCAAAGGAGCAACAGTAAGGAGCAGGCAGTAGCGTAGCATGAAATTTTGCCGCCCGGGGCAGATACAATTTTTGCCGCCCCCCCCCCCCTGAATTTTTTATTCAGCTTTAAAAAACTAGTAACGAAGTACCACGGTAATCAAATGATATTAATGTGTATTTGATTGAATAAAATAAGAAATTAATGATAAAACATGAAAAAAAATCGTAACAGGTATATACTAAAGAATTATCTTGAACCATTTGCATGGAAGAGCAGCACTGGCTCGCAGCAGGAAAATTTTAAAACTAAATTTTCGAGAGCGAGAAATGTTTACCCTGCATTTTTAGAAACTTGTAATTTATTTGGCACATACATTTATTGATCAATTTCCTATTGTTTAATCACCACCTGGATATACCAAATTAATTAATTTGAAGAATAAAGGATTTTTTTAATTCCTTGTCGCCGATTTTGCTGCCCCTGGCAAAGTGTCGCCCGAAGCAGTGGCGGACTAAGCTTGTTGAGAGCCCGGGGCGGCAATACTAAATGGGGCCCCTTGTATGATCAGATATTTTTGTAGTCTTAATAACGTCAGCTTTTACGACAGAGAAAATAGTAATTGTAATACACTCTTTATTCTAATCTTTATTCGCTATTTATATTGCGTACAATAGATATCTACTAAACAAATTGTATTTCAAAATAAATTTACTAGTTGTGGGTACATACATATTTTACAAAAATAAAGATTCAAAACTAAAGAGTATCTTGGAATATTTAAAGAAATATCACGGATTTTGTTAATGAACTGAAAAAAAAAGTATAAAAAGTTGTGTCACTTAATGTAGGCCACGGTGAATTTCGCGTTTGAAATTTTAACAGAATGGATTTTTTCTAAACAAAAATTTTAAATATTTAAGAAAGGGCAAAAAACTATATTTTGTATTCTTTAAATAAAAATGAAGTTAAGAAAAACGTTAACGGAAGCAGAAAAAGTAAAAATACATAATAAAACTTTAGGTAACTTTTATGCCGAGAAAAATCAACCAAACTGACAAAAAGTTACACAGTTTTTTAACAATTATCTTGCGGATACCAACAAATGCTGCAAAAAAAATGAAAAACTTACACAGCGGAAGAAATACGATAGGGACGAAAAAATGAGGTTAAAACTGTGGTTTGCCTCAAATTGCATTCTCAGTTCCTTAAATGACGTCAAAATTGACGTTTAAGCCAGTTTTACGACACCAAAAATGAAATGCAAAAATACTTATCACCCACCATTTAAAAATGCTAAAGAAACCATTCCAAAGTCAAGGTTATATGAGGTTACTTGTGCCTTCGATGTTTCAACAAGGCTGCGCCCCTTTCCACACTTCCAAGTCAGGTAAAATCTAGATTCAGAATACAAAAATGGAACTTTTACCGGGACGGCCCTCTTAACTTGGCTTGAACTTTGGTGAAAACGTTTGGACCTGTCTACTTCGAAAATGTTTTTGAACTCAGTAGACATTTTGAAGATGATGACGTCTGAATAGAAGCTTTCAGTGATGACTGGGTCGAGATTGGTCTCGACTATTTAAAAAAAAATCTGAATCATTCAATTAAGCCTTCTTCTTTTACAGAGCCCGGCAGATTACGATGGGGGTTTCTAGTTACCCCCTCAATTTGGTGTCACTACCTTAGCAAAATGTGTTCCTAAACATAGCCCGTAAGCTTTTCTGGGAAAAATTATCCAACAAAACATTTTGGCGAACTAGAACGGTCTACTAGAACGGGCAGAGAAATTAGGACAACACATCAACATTTATAGGCATACCAACCAACATGTTTAGTGCAAAAATCAATGAAAAGAAAACAAAATAAAAGCCTTTATTCAAAACTGGCGACCGACCACCCCTGCTTTGTATAGGAAACAATTGAATTGGATTTGGGGGCCCCTGACACCGGGGGACTGGGGCGGACCACACCCATTGCCATTAAATCTGCAAGTGGATGAAGGACCTATACATGCAATATTTCAAAGAAGTCTGCAATGACAAATTTATTGCAGAAATATAAGATTTACGAAATGAAGAACAAAGTTTCGTTGGTGCAATGATTTTTCTGTAACATGATTTTCGTCAAACGGGCCTGTCATTCCAGTATCAACTCCGGCAGATAAATTGAACACTTCATTGAACGCGACATTGAAAACAAACAAACGAGTTGCTTTACGAAATGACCAATCCGGTGCAGAATTCTCAAGGCAATACTGGTTGGCGATGTTGAGCAATGGCGTTAATCCAGTCAACTAAGTCAACGGCCTGGTTAAATTTCCACCGAACTGTTGCCAACATACCTACCGAATGTTTCCCGAATATAGATTACAATTAGGCTTACCATAGTTGGCAGAGTCCAAGAGCGATTTTGGCTGCGAAAAACAAGGATGTAGATCATTTGAATTTCGTCGTTCAAAATCAAATCGTCAAAGATAGTTAGGGCGTTAAGGGAGCCAATCTTGCACTTCATTCGGACGAGCTTTGGTACACTAATAGTCCACATCCTAGATCTACTTTTAAGAAGTGTTGCTATGGTGGCAATACTGGCACGCCGGAGATATAAGGGTTGCCTTCTGACCATGTTTTAACACGAAATTTCATATAAATTAGCCTATAAATTGGGAACCAGACATCCGTTGATTTCGTGGAATATCTCGTTGGAATAAGAATACTTGAAGCCATAGGAATATGTTTACTTTCCACCCTCCCCCACCCCTGTAAGCGGGCGGAGCAAAATACCCTTGGCAAATAAGGGTTTTTATTTATAAGAAAATAATGGTTATAAAGTGAATATTCATAAAATTTTAAGATGAGCATCGACGTAGAATTTCATACTCTACATCATATCCAAATCCGAAGTATATTTTTATCCATGTATTAGCTTTTGTAAAATCGCTTTCAAAATGGGGGAGGGAAAAGTGGGAGTATATCAAACCACTATATATTTGTCTTGGTATAATCTAGGCATATGGCACATGAACTTAGGGTAATTTTTAATGCTCAATCTTATGCAATCAGAATATTTTCAATATAATTTCCCTAGAAAAAGTAATAACTTTTTTATAAAATGATGACTAAATTTTCAGTGAAACGAAAATTTCAATGGTATGGTGATGAAACTTGGCACACATGTCTCAATTGTTGTAAGAAATTAGAATCTAAGAAATCCATATCTAGGGCTTAAGGGTGTTTTTTTGAGTGAAACAGGAAAGTGTAAAACTATGCCCCGGAAACCACCCCTAGAACTAGTACGTTGATAAAAGTTGGTATGAATATTTTGTTTTTTTATTGTTACCAAAAATCATATATCTATTGTTAAAGGTAAAATGTTTTATCTGCTCTACTTAAATAATACATTAATTTTTCCATTAAAACGACGATTATTGTCTTAATGATGATTGTATCGTCTTAATTGTACTTAAATTAGATTCAGCGTTAAAAAATACCTTAAAATCATGTACCAATCTGAATATTTGTACCCCGATTACATAAAAATAAAATGCTGGCTTTATAACACATATTTTCTTTCCGCCTTAAAAAACACCCCGGGAACCAATTTGTTTGCATGGATACTTTTGAGTCTTTGTTCTAACAAAAAATAAAACATTTCTACCATTTTTCATCAACATACCAGTTTTTGGAGGGATTTACTGGTAATAGTAATTCACTTTTCGCTTTCACTCGAAAAAACATCCTTTCGCCCAGATATGTTTATGGACTCTTTTGATTCTAATTTCTTACGACAAATGAGACATGTGTGCCAAGTTTCGTCACCATACCATTGAAATTTGGTAATGTTATGCTTGTTTCACTGAAAATTTAGGCATCATTTTATACAAAGGTTATAACTTTTTCTAGAGAAATAATATTGAAATTATTTTAATTGCATTAGATTGGGCATTAAAAATTTCACTAAGGTCATGTGTCATATGCTTAGATTATACCAAGACAAATGTATAGTGGTTTGAAATTCTACGTCGATGCTCATCTTAAAATTTTATGAATTTTTACTTTATAACCATTATTTTCTAACAAATAAAACCCCTAATTTGCCGAGGGTATTTTGCTCCCCCCGCTTACAAGGTTGTGGAATGGGTCAAAAAATTCCTATGGCTTCAAGTATTCTTAATCCAACGAGATATTCCACGAAATCAACGGATGTCTGGTTCCCAATTTATAGGCTAATTTATGTAAAATTTCGTGATAAAACATGGTCAGAAGGCAACCCCTATATCTCCGGTCGGCCAGTGTTGCCACCGTGCTTACATTTCTTAAAAGTAAACTTAGAATGTGGACTATTAGTGTACCAAAGCTCAGAATGAGGTGCAAGGTTTTACCTAAAATACCGCCTTAACGCCCTAACTAAGAGTAATATTCCTAAATATCCATTGATGAAAACGAAACCACAAATTAATTAAAGCGAAGATTTTGACCCGAAAATTTCACTTATTCCAAGCGATTTGCCATTATGTAAAGCGTCTTCAGTTTCACGAGCGTCTCGCTATGAGAATGAATTAATCGCACGGACATGGTGTTTGTGGCATCAATCTTGAATTCCCATGTTCCTCACATGATCAATTGTATGTACGTGTCGGCAAACATCCCGTTTTGAACATGTTCCCTCTCATTGGTATACTTTAGTTATTTCCATTGTATTTAATAGAATTTGAATTGGCCGAATCAAAGGGTACGGTAGTGCCCAGCCAATTTCTGGCACTAGACCCTTTTTACAGGATCAAACTCAGGCGATTTTCGACCACCCTCTAACTTCAGTACTAATAAAGTCAGAAACTTCAAACTCACAGCTTTGCTATGCTCGCCAGTCTTAGGCAACTCACCAAATTTCAATTCTTATGCATTAGTGGCTCCCGAGCTATAAGACTGCGAAATTTGCAAAAACCGTAACTGACTGGACTCACTAACTCACACACTGACAGATCATCAAAATTATGGAGCACTTCCCGACATCGTTGAGTCTTGTAATTTCGCACAGCCTTGTGTTGTATACAAAGGAAAAAGTCGAACAAATTAGATGAATGATTAAATTTTGGTAGAGCGGTAGGACTTGAACTGCAAACAAATTCTTAATTTTAAAATTTGATATTTAACATTCTGGGGGCGTAGCATTCGCCCATTTTCTCAAAATTGTTATTAATTATATGGAAATCTGTTATTCAATGATTACTGACTTAATTTGAGTAAGCTTACTAGTCAAATTTTCATTTCAAAATTGAGTAGTATACTTGCCAAGTAAACCAACTCAATTTAAGTCAGTAATCATTAAATAACAGATTTCTCTGATAATTTTGAGGTTCTACACTAGACTAGATCTATTCGCTGGAATGAACTTTGTTTAGTTTGACTTTCGAATGAAAAATGTTCATTGCAGAAAATGAATGTTATGTTTTCCATGACGAGATTATGTCGAAGTTTTTCTTCGTAAATTTGATTTGTATGTTAAAAGTCTTCCGAAGACTTTTATACGATGATCTACAGTTCGGTTTTCATCTCGAGTTTACATGTTACAATAGGTGCCTACCTACCTACCTATGATAACATAAACCCACATATACAGAAATGAAGATAAAAGATTAAAACAACTTTTGATTAACTTCAGTTGTTTTAATGGAACTTCAAAATTATATACATAAATTGGTACTTTTCATTTATCAAACTTCCTGTTTAATCTTCAAATACTCCTCCCATTAACATCATTGAACCCCAATAAAACTGAGAGGAAAAATAACTTTGCTGCATCCTCGTTTCTCGCATGCAATAAACTCTAACGTAAGTGTATTCTCGGAATTCCTTATATTACTTTTGGTCCTGCATAAAACCGAGATTCCAATCAAAATCCAATACACGAAAGTACTGAAAGAACTTTACGACCGCATATCATTTTCGAATTAATTTCCAAAACGTCCATTGGTTTTCCACAACATCCTTTATTATGGACTATTACTGCTTCCAATGCTAACGATCCCTATATAAGCCACAACTACCCACTTTCTATACATTATCTTTGTACATGACGCCTGGAGAGAAGATCCATTTGCCATCATTCCTATGTGCAAAAACGACAGAGACTTTGTATGCAATGCCATCAAAGCTAAGCAGCCAGCAACAGCATTGACTCATTTAAAATTCTAAAACTCGTAAACAAAATTTTGAAACGATTCCAATTTAATTCCAATTTTTGAAAGTTCTTTTCCCATATACCTCCCTCTGACTGTGATGTGCTCTTTCCTATACCTACCTAGTCGGAGAGCCATCTTTTATTTGTTTTGCAAAACTATATGCAATGAGGTCTTCCACACATTCGGGAATGCATTACCTAACAAAAATGTTGAGAAGGTATCAATGCATGCATGAATTCAGGGATGAGAACGTGTCCTTTTGAATAAGTTGGCAGTGGCAGGCGAGTCGAGGATCGGGTCCTGTTTTTATATACCTGGGATCCTGGGAAGACTATATTTTTGGCTGTGCTTCAACAACCGATAAGAAAGTTTTTCTATATATCCTTCTCGTCCCTGGTATATGACTTCATCAACAGGCTGATGTATTTAGGGTAAGGACAATGTACGTTTTCATCATCAGAGGGTGCTTTCGAAAAGTTGCTCCCGACAACGACAACGAAACGATGAGAAAATTCAATTGCATTGTGCACAGCAGGTTGACCAGAACCACCACCACCAGCCACAAGAATCGGAGGACCAGATCGGATTCAGACTGTGGACGGAAATAGTTTTTGTCATAATTTTTCCCTTTACAATCCTGCTTCTTCGAAGGAGTGTAGGTATCTCGATTGGAAGTCCTTGTGCATCATTGGGCTATATCTAAGGGGTGAAGGTAAGGTCATGAAGAGGGAAAGATTTTTTTTTGTTTTTTTCTTTTTCTTGGTTTGGGGGCAAATTGAATTCATGATTTGAACAGGTGTTTTAACTTTTAATTGGTAAACCACAGTCATATGAGGTTTTTTTTTTAAATTATTCATCGCTGATGGTATGACACCTGCGTTTTTTATATTTTGGTAGCTATACGTGGTATTTTGTGATTTTTTCGAACTATTGTATTTTGAAGAAGTTGAAAAAGGGATAATGATAAAAAAATATTATTTTTTAGAAAAGTAATTAATAAATTGATATTTAAAATATTTAGACTGGATTATAGCTTACAATTAGAAATAAGCTAGATATTGACAGTGTTTATTAATGGTTCAATAATATTCTTACATTATATTGATGAATTAAACAAACTAGCCGACCCGTGCTCACAAAGCTTCGAACACTTTAAAAAATTATATGTTTTTATTTTTTGCTGTAAGTAGGTACATTATATTAGAAGAAAAGATTTTGTTGAAGTTTGTATACCTTTCCCACCTTTAGTTTTTTTTTTATTTTCAGATCTCAATCTTAAAGATCCGACCATTAGAAATCAAGTTATATGCTTTTTACTCGAACAAAATTACTTTTTCCCCACATTATGAACAAGCTAATAATAACACGGAATACACCGTCAGTATAACACGGAAGAATATGTACCTACTCATGTCGTTTTAAAACGGAAATTTGGCCCGACGGACGCATGAATTCAGTTTGCGGCAGATAGAACAAGACAACCAATAGAAGATACAAAAAACAATGCAGCTAACCCTTGATTGCTGGATAGAAAGAATGTCGAAAACTTGATAACTAAGTAGTAGCCCGTAGCGTAATGGTTGAGTGTTGGACTGTACGCTGGGAGGTCTGGGTTCACTTCCCAGCCTAAAAACTAAAAAGTTTTTTTCAGGGCTACTCCCTCTTGCGAGGAATTGACAAAACCTCTGAGAGTATCAGTAAATATTTGGATCGAAATCAAAGAAAAAAGGTGACAAGCAATTAAAAAAAAAACAATAATATTCTGAGAAATTAAACTAACTAAGAAAAAAATGCCTTAAACACTCAAGTAGACATACAGAATATTATAAAAGGATGATGGGCAAATTTGTATTAAATCTGGTCGTTAGACCAACACTAATGAAATTGGTATCAAATGAAAGGAGATGTTGAGCTTCGTACATAAGTGCAATATTTTAAAAATCGTATATGGGAAACTCGAGATATTTGAGCTTGAAGTTGGCGATTGCAAACACCATATTTCAGTTTTTTTTCGAAATAACTGTTCATAACTTTTCATATAAAAGACATAGGAAAACGGTTTTAGTGTCAAAAAAAATGAGCTGATTCATCTTTCAAATATTACTAAAGTTAGTAAGCTAAGTTTTATACAATTTGAGATATTAAATTTTAAAGTCTCAAATAAGAACTTTTTTAGCACTGGCTTTGCACACCAATATCTTAAAAACTTCAGTGGTGACGTATAATTTTTTTAGCACCACTAAAGTGATATTTTTGAAACTTATAATTGAATATATAATAAAATGTCCTTTGCTGAAAAAATACCTGCTTATAAACAAAAATTGTTCAAAAGACACCTTATAATGCTTATAGACCGGGAAAAGAAGATTCTAAGTTAAAAACAAAAAAATTATACAGTCTAAGGACTAGTATCGAGGTATAATTTCACTCTTCATTTTAATATACCTAATTAATTTAAATTAATTAGATATAAAAACACTCTGGTTCGGCCGATTAAGTCATTGCTTATTTTAAAATCTATAAAGAAACATCTACCGGACCGGAGTGTATGGTTTAAGTTCTTATGTTTGATGAGAATAAATAATATCGCTGTAAACAAATAAGGTATGCACCAAGTGCCTCCGCCGCCAAGGTCCGCTGCCGAGTAGGGCTGGCCACGAAACGAGACTCTACGAGAATTTTGTAAGTCTCGTCTCGGTCTCGGTTAAATCGAAAATTTTCAGTCTCGTCTCGGTCTCGTGTCAGTCTCGTATGATTAAGTCTCGTCTCGGTCTCGTCTCCGAAAAATACGAATTCCGGACAACCTGTTGATTAGTGGAACGAAATATTTTCGATTATAGTTTGATTATGTGCAGAAGAAAATAAATTTTTAACTGATATAGGATTTTTTAATATATTTGACTCTCTTTAAATTTCAGTCTCGTCTCGGTTGCTAAAAAGGCCGTCTCGTCTCGGTCTCGGTCTCTTCATGCGAGACCGAGATCGAGACCGAGACTTTTCTCGTCTCGTGGCCAGCCCTACTGCCGAGCGGGCGCCGCAAGTGGTTTAGCCACTTTTTACTAATATAATTTGTTGTTTGCCCGATGCGTTATACGTTTTTCGATATCGTTAGTTAATTAGGACCTTAAGTGCAAACATATTTTATATGGTAGCAGAAATATTTATAGCCATTAAAAATAAAAACTTAAACCATACACTCCGGTTCGGTAGATGTTTTTTTTTAGTTTTTTAAATAAATAATGACGTAATCGACCAAACCAGAGTATATTTATATTTAATTAATTTAAATTAAGGTAGATTCAAATGTAGAATGAAATTATACGTCGATACCAGTCCTAGGACTGTATATTGTATAATTCCTTTGTTTTTAACATTGAATCTACTTTTCCGGTCTATAAGCATAATAAGGTGTCTTTTGAAGCAATTTTTGATTAACCAGGTATTTATTGAGGAAAGGACACTTTCTGATGTATTAAATAAAAGGTCGTAAAAATAGCTTATCGATGGTGCTAAAAAACAGTATACGTCACCCCTGAATTTTTTTTTAGATATTGGTGTGTAAGGCCAGTACTAAAAAAGTTTGTATTCAAGATTTTAAGACTTAATATCTCAAAGTGTATAAAACGTAGCATAATAACTTTGCTATCATTGGAAAGATGAGAAAACTACCGTTTATTTAATATCAATTTCCTACGTTATTTATATAAAAAGTTATGGACAATTATTTCGAAAAAAAACTGAAATATGGTGTTTGCAATACTCATATTCAAGTGGCTATATCTCTGTTCGCCGGTGGTTTTGGTTCTTGCCGACATATAATGAAATGAAGTATTGGGCAAGACCTTTTATTTGAGATATATTTTAATTCTGTGAGATCAACGTCCAATTTGCCCATCATCCTTTGTTTCACATAAGACAGTTAAATACTTTTTGAGTTATGCGCAGACATAAAAAATAATTGTTTCGACTTTATACCTCCCTGTCACTTGTTTGAGGCCACTATTTTCACAAAAGTTTTTTCTCGATAAATACATGTAGGAAATATTTTTCCTGGAAATTTTTGATACCTGTGAGTAAACAAAAAAAAAATCGTCTGGCACAACGGCTCATGAAGAACCAGGGCCTAGTGACTAACAACTCGCAACCATTCCTGTGTGCGCCTTTCGACAGGAATGGAAGATACCTACAATTTTATGCCGAATCCGAACGGCTAGACGAGAAGCACTTATTCGTGACAAGTGATACTCTTGGAGGATTTTTCAATTCCTCGCAAGAGGCAGTAGCCCTGAAAAAAAACTTTTTAGTTTTTTAGGTGGACGAGGCTGGGAAGCGATCCCAGACCTCCAGCGTGACAGTCGAACGCACTAACCATTACGCTACGGGCTACTACCTGTGAGTAGGTAATTATATTTTGCAATAAAAAAAATTATAAGAATGGACTGCAAAAATGGGTATACAAAAATGCGTCACTTGATTGAGGTCACTTGAAAAATCTTATAAAAAAGAACAAAACTATAAAAATGTTTATTTTTTTTGTTTTTAAACATTAATGTACATATTAAATTAGCTTTATTAGACGGTTTGGAATTAAATAATACAGTTTTTTAGAATAATCTGATGAAATCTGAGACATCGCAGTAAGCTTCGACGAAGACGTCCTTATCTCCAAACTGTCTACCAGTATTAGAAATTTTTCGATATAGTAAGGCCCAAACGTTTTCGATAATGTTTGAGCCCGGTGAATAGGGTGGCTATGGTTGAAGTCCAACGTTTTCCGACTGAATCCAGCTTCTAGCTACCCTGGAAGTATTGATAGGGGTGTTGTCTTCTTGGAATATCCAAGGAAGAGGTTCAAATATTCTTTAGCTTTCGAAATATCCGTTACAGCAGGCATTTGTAACTATTTCAGTTCATTGTTGTAGTTATAAACTCCAATTCAATTGTTCCATAAAATAGGTGAGAGTTCCCCACAACATAACAACTAATGTATGACTGTGATGTCTTGACAAAATAAGTTCTTCTTTTCTTCAATCGTCAAATTTTGTAAAAGTTGTAACCATCGGGTCCGTCAAGATTAAACTTTTTTTCATCTGAAAAGACAACCTTTTTCCATGCGTTGCTACATGCAACATGCTCCCTGGCGAAATTCATCCGTAGTTCCTTGTATAGCTGCCGTAGAACCGGTTTCTTTTAGATTTTCATACTCTTGATGTCACCACTGGTTTTAATTATTCTTAAAACCGTCGAAATATGGCTGATACCCCACTTTTTGACCCTATTTTAGGCGCTGATAGTGTGAAATTTGAAGCTAGCCGCTGAATGAGTCGCTTTCCTCGGATTGTTGTTGCTTCAGCTGTGTGTCCTTTTCGTTTTTTTCCATAGTTTTCAGGGTCTGATAGATAGTTGTTGACAATGGTCTTACTTTTGTTCGGTCTCCTAGCTATTTCTCAGCCTGAGAATCCCAGTTCCTTTAAAGCATCTATTGATCCTTTTTCTGGTACTGTCGACGTGTTTCCAGAGCCCATTTTAACTTGAAATTTAATATAAAATATTTTTGTCTATCCTTTCTTAAATATTTTATACTTTTGTTTGAAAAAAATCGGCGATGTTAACTTTTGCCAAGCAATTTTTGGAATGACCTCAATCAAGTGACGCAACTTTTTGTATCCATTTTTTGCAGTCCATTCACATAATTGGGGAACTTTCTATGGATTTTCCAGGTTAACTCTTTAATTTTATCCTTTTGCATTGCAATATATATATACCTACCTATATCCAGGGAAAATATTGCTTACAGGTATTTATCGAGAAAAAAACTTTTACGAAATAGTGGCCGCAAACAAGTGACAGGGAGTGTATAATAGTTAGGATTTAGATTAAGATTAAGATTAAAATTAAGTTAGTTTATATTAGATGACACTGTGAAAAGTTTAATTTCCATTTTTGAAAACAAATATTTTGTCTATAAAAGTGACTGAGACGGAAATAAAGAAACTCATCCTCTAGATATCTGCATACACATATCTCTATCGGTAGAACTTTACAATTCCTTTCATTGACCAGAGGCACTGTTATCTTGGTCAATTTTGATCATTTAAGCGTGGGACTTTTTGTTCTAAGCAAAAAATAACATGTTAAGGCATAATCTTCTTTTATGTAAAAAAAAAGTATCGATGATAGGAGACAGACACACTAAAACTTTTGTCTCGTCGAGGCACTCAAAAATGCATCTTGAAGTTGAATTCAATTCAAAGAAAGTCTTTTGAAATTTCTTTCAACCCGATCTGATAAGAATTTTGGAAGAAGGTATGTACCTACGTCCTAAAAATTCAATCGTCCGGAAGAAGTGTTTACCTTTGAAATAAAAAACCAAGTAGCTATATCGGAGATCTAGGATCACAAACAAACCCAAAAATAGTGGCAATAGTACTGCACACGACTGCAAAATCCTCAGGCTCATAAATCATACCTATACCGCACCCGTCTCCTTTCATATTTCCGGTTCAGTTCCTAATCGATTAGCATCAATTCGCGGTTCACACACAAGAATCATCACACACACTCAAAATACACACACTTATAATGAATCTAATCTAAAGGACACTTTTTTCTCCATTATCACACACATCCTGGGAATTGTTAAAATAGCTTTATATTTCAAGTCGAGACTGCATGGGTATTCATAGGTAGAACGTAGAAGTACCTCAAACGTTTAAGGTTGACAATACATAATTATAGAGTCCCGGCCCGGTGACAAAGGAGAAAAGTTAAAAAGAAATACATACCCATACGGAATAATATATCGAGTGGAACAAAATACCATCGACAAGGAGCGAACACGGTTGATCCTATTCTTCAAAATATACATATAGGAGTATATATCCTGTGTGATGTGTTGTGTGCCTTGTATATTCAATCCTCCTGATGAAATGCTAATCTGTGGAAGTATAGCGCAAGTGAGATTTTATTCCTTTTGAAAATCGAAACCGTACAATTTTCTGATTTTTTTTGTCTCCATTCCTGTTCATTCTGCCAAATTGGATTGACTATAAAGGCGGAGAAGAAGCACTCTAGGAATCTAGGAAGGACGAATACAAAATTGAAATAAAAAAAGAAGTGAAATCCTTTGATGGAAATACAAAAAAAAAAGAGAATCAAAGGAGGAAACTTTTGAGATCTTTTTGCGCTGCGCTACCTCTATGATGATGATGACAATTTGTTTCTACCCTTCAGTTTCTATTTTTTGTCGTATATTATTTATTATTTGCTTGAGAATGTGAAAGGATTTTGTCACCACGACTATATAACTAGAGTGCTAGAAGTACCAGGGTGGATAGGTATGATTAATCGCGTTATGGAACCGATATCACTGAGGTTGCGTTCCTCCATACATACAAAGGTATTATTGGTTTCAATATTATAGCGGTATGTAAGGAGTATGGGTATCGATAAAGATATCCACCCTTTGAGTCAAGGGATTTACTTTATTTTGCGATGCGGCTTAATTGAACGAAAATATTGAGTTGCGCTAACGCAATAGAGTTATGCATAATCCTTTATAAAACAATATAATTATGTAGTTACAAAATGGCTGATATGTTTCCTGCAAAAATATTTTTTTTAAGCATTTAATCATATTTATTGAACGAAATAATATTTGAAATTTGACTTATAATGTCAAGAAAATTAAATCTTAAGGTCGGTTGAATTTATTGTCCTCGGGGTGTTCCGTCATAGTAGTCAAGTTGTGGTTTTTGGGGGGATGGGTTGGCATTTTAATCCCCGTGATATGCTGAACCTGTGTCAGTATATAACGAAACTGCTTGCTCGTTGTCCGTGATGATATTGTCAACCAGGATTTCCATCGTACTGAGGTATCTCGAATGGGGTTGCCCGTTGGCCAACATTCTCATCAGTTGCTTTGGGTGACTGCTGGTGTGTTTTTATGTCTTCTTTTCTGAATGCAGTAGAGGTATCTGTCCAGGGGGATAAAGTTTGCCTATGTGCAAAGATGCACGTTGCTATGATGTCTCATTCACTGCCGGTCGATCCTTTCTTTCGAATATTTGATGTTCCTTCATGGCCGTGTTTGAGATGGAGAACAAGGCTGCGAGGAATAGCTGATGACAGGCCGCATCAGAAGCTGCTTGACAATAAATACCTTCACCTTCATGGCTTAGTCCGTTTCTGCGTCTCATCAGCGCGTGGAGTCGGTGGACCACTCAGTTGGCTTTTTGACTACGCTTCGTGAGTGCGGGTTGAACCTTAACAACTCGTTGAAGTGGATGCCTTTAGAAATTTCACGTTCTTTTAGGCTGCTTTCGTAGTAATTCCGGAAGTTTCAGAACCAGGCTTTCTGCAGTTGACTGCACTGCTCTACTGGGTCTCCTGAAACATACAAGCTTCGGTTTTGAGGTGTTTGTCTGGTTATACCCCATTTCTTCTTAGAAGGCGTAGAATCTGTTGATGTGGTACTCACCTTTGCGTTAAGCTACCAGAGGAGACATCAATGTGGCATATGTAAGGGAGTCATCGACATACCACGGATCCAATTGGCACCCAGGCTATATACTGTAAGATGTCATCAGATTGTAGAGGAAGGGGCCTAGCTTTGAATCTTGGGCAACTTTGGCTTTGTTGTTCTTCACTTGTGATTAAAAGATGTCCAGTTGAAAGAAAGACAAACCAAAAATTTTGTTACTTAAGGAATAATATATGAATAAGGACTTTTCAATCCAAAACGCTGTCGAATACTTTTTCGACATCCACAAAGCATCCAACGATGACACGATGGTGGCTTAGCGCTATGGTGATGTCATGCTGCAACAGATGCAAATTCGAGTTTTTTCCCTAGAACCAAACTGTATGACCAGCACGGCGCAGGGTCAAAAGTCCACAGGCAAAAAGTCCATAATGGACTTTTGTCCCACTTGGGTGGGTCAGAAGTCCACAATTGTATTGTGGAGATTTGACCCACTCAAGTGGGTCAAAAGTTCACAAAAAAAAGGGTAAATATTCCCTAATTTTAGAAAGAAAGTTGGTCATACATAAGTCCGCAATAATTTCATATTATAATATTGAAAAAAGCAGAACAATTAAGAATTATTTATTTATTTTGTTAAGAATTAATTTTTATACTCTTCACTACTGGTAAACTTAAAGCACTGTCGCCTGCCTGGCAACTGAGCATACCCTAAGCGAAGCGACGGAGTCGCGTGAGCGGGACAGATGACCCGAAAAGGGAGTTAAAACCCTTAAACCCGCGAAGCGTGCAACCCAAAGTACTGTTTAGTACAAAAAACTTTAATATCAGTTCAACTGACAACATAGGCGCCTGCCAGACGACTGACCATACCCTAAGCGGAGCGATGGAGTGCGTGAGCGAGACAGATGACCCGAAAAGGGAGTTTAAATCCTTAAACCCGATAAGAGGGCCCAAAGCAGTCTTGTTAAGGAAAACTATCTATAAAGTGATCCACTGAAGTGGGTCAGAAATGCACAATGAATGCGCTAGACGTTCACAAGATTTTTGTATGGACTTTTGGCCCATCGGAGTGGGTCAAAAGTTCACAATTGATTTATGGACTTGCGACGACTAGCACAACCTCGTTATAGTCTCCAAAGTAATATTTCTTGCAGTTGTTGCTCAGAAGCGAAACTGGCCTGTAATAGGACACAAAGTTACGAGCGCCTTTCTGCGGGAGGGTCACCATCTTAGCTGTTTTCCATCTTGGAGGCAATCTGCAGTTGTTGATGCAGTCATGACTTTTTTGGCTATGAATTTCCGATGATATCTGCTACATACTCCAGATTGCAGAGATGTGTGTTATCAGTTCGGTCACTTGCTGGGTTGGAGTCACCGAAAACCGAAAAATGTGATGAACTCATAATTAATACAAAATTTATTGTTAAAATTAAATGGATGCATTTACAAACCGCAAAATTAAACTATCCCCCCCTCCCCTTCTCCAGATACCGCATCCCAAAAACTAACTATTTTAACTATTTCATTTTCAACCCAGCCAGGACAAGACCTTGACCTTTTGAATTTGTCTCCAACACACAGTTGAGCTCCTAAAATCACTGTAACAGTCAAAAGTCTCATCAAAAATTACTCCAAAGCCACTCCTTTACGAAAGACATAAAATCTTCACTAAAATACCATTTCTCATAGAAATAACATCAAGTATAATAAAGTTTAAAAAATTTCCTTTAGTCGTTGAACTTTATCAAATGACTAACAAATTAATAACAATAACACTAAATAGCTTCTCCAGACTCTAGAGTACCAACCTGCCAAAGCTAGCAGTATATACGTTTACATCACATTCTTAGTACTACCTATAGCATTAGTTAGTAGTTAGTTACATTATAATCAAAGTTTAAATGGAAAGGTTAACAAAGACCTAACCATACCTCTCTATTTCAAGACTTCGTGCCTTGTTTTGCGCCGCACACTCGCAGTCAGAGTGAATGTTTATTGGAAAATTTTCTGGAAAGACTATGGAAAAAAAATTACCGTCGAAGTAAAATGCCTTACTAATTGCCACCTGCCTTCGAGGCACAAACAAAACAAGCCTTACTTTCATATACCAATCCAAAACCACTCTGGAGGCTTCCTTACCTTTTCCTTCCTACTATGATGGTTCTGTATTGACGCTAATACATTGTAGCACGGTGAAGAAAATTGATAAAAGTGTGATTATAGGGCGGAATGATTGACTATAGAACACATAGCTATAGCATCGCGAGAGTAACTACAAGAATATGGATGATAGGTATTGTGATGAATGGTAACCGGACTCAGAATAAACCGTTAGATTATTTCCGTATGATGAATTCTTGTAAAACATTTCCAAAAACAAATGTTTGTTTTTAAAAGGATAGAGTAATTTAAAATCATAATGAGGCAAAATGTTAAACAGGCTCATATTAATAATCTAGGAAAATTAGAAAAAATGTTCGGAAAAATTAACACGCTTTTTGTTTTTGAATCAGCTTTTTTAAAGTGTTATGAATTTTTGAGTAAAAGTCCCCATCGATCTTACCTCCGGTCAAAGGTCACGAAGCATGGTATTTCGCTGAATTTGATCAAACAAAAATCGTCTACTAATGAAACAGCTACTAATGAAAAACGTGCTTACAAATATCTGGGGTGAAATGTGTTTTTATGGTAGGGGGGGGGGGGTTGTAGAATGAAGAATGGGGTGTGGACTTATAATGAAAAACTATATAAAATAGTGTCAGTGAAATTGTGCAAAAATGTGACATTTGTCATGATAACGAAACCGAAAAATATTGAGGGTAGACGGGTATCAAGTGTGGCTTGGAAATCTCCTACTAGCTCCTGAAAACTGGGGATGAACACTAAATAATATGGTTTTGGAACCAGTAACAACTCTACTCCAACCGGCCCCTGATATACTAATAAAAACGATTTGAACTGTAGTAAAGGGTGTGGTACTAAATGTGGTTGCCGTAGAGCACGCGTAAGTTGTTCAGACCCAAAAACTGTCATTTGTTTTAGAAGAGCCCGCAGCTGCAGATTTAGATTTGGAAGACGATGCCAGATTTATCGTGCATACTAAATTCAACAATGGAGTCGGATTTCAATGTTAAAGATGACAGTCCAGGACTATCAAACTAATACAAAAAAAACTAAAAAGAAAATGAAAAAATACAAAATTACAAAAAAAAAATACAAAATTAAAAACTACAAAAATAAATCAATATTATTAGGTATGTGACTGTGGATAAGGTCTACTGGGGATACCACCAAGTAAAAAAAAGCACCTTGTACTCAACCTCTTAGGTGATGTGAAATAGAGTACCCACATACGCATCTACATTGAAAATCACCCAACTAACAATTTTTCCTCTATAAGGTTCATTTTTTGAATTTCTATAAGTTATTATTTCTACAAGGCTTGTATTCAGTTTGGACATCGAAGTTGCAAATTTTCGAAGCTATATTTTTGAAAACAGCTTCCTACAAACCTATTACAAGCAGAATCTTTAATTTTCTGCAAGCCTGAATATTTACAATTTGGTTATAGTTTTCGTAAGGCTTCCCAGAAATTAGTTTTTAGAAGCATGCGAAATAAAAGCAAAGAAAAAGCTTACAAAGGCCTGAAACAAGCTGTTATGTGTACAAAAGTCTAATGGAATCATAATTGTTAGTGGAATTATGTCAATTTATTTTGTTTCTGTAAGCCCCCTGAGGTAAAGCCCAATACAAGCAATATCTTGTATACTGTTCGGCGCATGTATGTTCCTACTGCCGAGAGAGGGTTACCACAGGTCAAATTATTTATGAAAATAAAAATAGGTAAATTTGTATCATTTTAAAATTTAAATTAAACCGATTCATTGAGTATAGGTTATGCTTTTAAATTTTGCAAAACAAACACGGAACAAACATTTATTTTCTGCATTGAGATAAATATGGAAAAAGAAAACAATTTATTTAAATTCACTTGAAGAAAAAAAAATATATTTATGTTTTTTACATGGAACTATAATTATGTAATTTATATTCAGAATAGCAGCAAAAATACAAATTATTTAATCACTTTTTATTAGAAATGGTTTAACAAAAACAGATAAACTTTATTCATATTCGTTGTTTGTTTTTTTTTTTTAATTTTTATAAAAAAAAAAAATAATACCCCGGATCCCACCAATAAAAATGATTTCCTCGGAATTAAATTTGATCGGAGTGGTAACTCTGATTAAGCATGACATCCAATTTTGGTTCTATATCCCATCAAACACAAGCCCGACACAAGCATAATAATTGTGTGAACTCTGTCAGACGCATGCGCGAGAAGCATTTATTTCGATGAATTTGCCTCAGCGAAGTGATGTCAGCCTAATTTGTTTCTGTAAGACCTGTGAAGAGGTGGTTATGAAAACATAATTTTAATCATCATCTCAGGAGCTTGCGCGGCAAGTAATAATTCCGATTATTTGGTCCTAACGAAGTGTTGCACACTCAACATGAAAACATTAAATGCTGGTACTTCGCATGGAAAGTAGTATTGATGTGAAAATAAGCTACTGCTGGCTGAATTATTCACAAACGAGGTGACCATAGTATAGTTTCTGTTTCATCGTTAAAAAATATTGTCACGTTCAGAAATTCGAATGTTTACGAAAATTATCTTAGTATGAAGCCTTGATTTCTCAGTAGTTTTTTAATTACATTTTAAACGTTTTTTAATATCTATACTACATAGTTTATTTCAGTTGAAAAAACTCGTTATGGTTAATGTTTTTTATTTTGGCAAATTAGTGTTTTAAAAAAGATACAAATTAAAATTGCCAGTAAATGGTTTGTGAACAAAATGAAAAGTACATATTTGATGGAGCATAAAAGAGTTTTATATTTTTTCTCAAATCAAAGACTTTCATTCTTAAGAACAATCGATTTTAATGAAAATGGAACTTACATATATTTAAATTTTTGTCTCACAAAATGTATGTTTGTGTGACCACTTCCATATTTTCTCTGATGCGTAATCATGGAGACATTAAAAATTAAAAAAAAAAAAAATAACATTAAGTTAAAAAAACTTCCTTGCAAGCAACAGACAAATCACCTGTATTTTTTAAATTAGTTAAATTCATTAGGAAGTCCCAAGGAAGTTTTTAGGAAGCTAATTTCGGTTTCAAGTGGTTCCAATTTGGCACTCATTTTTCATATGCCAGGCTAGCTCGATACGTAAGGTGCCCGACTCTCAACCCAACCATCCTCGGTTTAAATCTCGCAAAATCCATCAAGTAAATAATGTGTTTTTTTCAGATATAAATAATTATTGTGCATTAAGTTCTGGAAGAAAATCATTACTTGCATGAAAATTAAGGAGAAAATGTAGAAATAAAACTAAATAATTTATTTTTATTTTGTTTGGCATTGTGCTTCGAAAAGGCTTCTCCTAGGCCTCGACAAGCCTTTTATAAAGGGTTTTTAGATGTGCCTATCGAAACACTTGAACAAAACTACACTACTACATTTGCAATGTTTGAGTGTAGTTTTGTTGTATAAGGCCTTAGCGAAATAAATTGAGTACTTCCAACAAACCTGTAAATGATTGTTTAAAAGCCTTTCGAGCTTCTCAATGTGGGCCAAATTTGTTTCTCTAAGGCCTTATAGAGACAAATTTGCTGATTAGGAAATAGCTTCGATAGACCCTTACAGAAGTTAAATTGTGAGTTGGGCACAACTCTCGCGATGTGCGATATGTTCTTGTATCCCGAATATATAGCCGCAACATGTTTTATTTACAGAGTGATTTGCCTGGTTTGGCTCTAATAGTCATTTTCATTTGATAGGGAATGTTTCCCTATGAAGAGTGGATATAGCGCCTTGATTTTTCTTTAGTTAGGTTCAGCATCAAAAAATAGCCTAAAACGATGTGCCATATGCGTAGGTTACCTTAAAATAATATTTTGTGGTTTGAATGCCCCATGACCCCTCCTCAAAATAAACTCGTCTACCCTCTTCATGTCTTCGTTATCATGACAAATTTCACATTTTTGCACAATTTCAGTGACACTATTTTATAAACTTTTTTCAATATAAATCATTCTTCATTCTGCAACCCCCCCTCCCCCCACAGTAAAAACACCCTTTCAACCCAGATATTTGTAAGCCCACTTTTTATCCTTAATTTCAATGATAAATTGAAATATTTACGGCATGTCTCATTAGTCGACGATTTTTGTTTGAGCAAAATCAGCGAAATACCATGCTTCGTGACCTTTGACCCCCTCTTTTTAATAGACGCGGAGCTAGGATCGATGGGGACTTTAACTCAAAAATTCATAACGCCATAAAAAAGCTGTTTCAAAGACAAGTGTGGAATTAAAGTTAACCCCAAGTTATAATTCACAAAATTTGGTGGGTTAACTTTTAGGTCAATTAATAAAAAGTGTGTTGACCAAGGAAATGAAGATTTTCAGAGACCAATGTATGTTAATTATAACAAGGAGTGGTAACATTATTCGTGACCTTTAATGACATTGACCAATTTGAAATAACCTTACCTGAGAGCCGTTCTATTACTTTTGTGATACTCCGTACCAAAAGCTGTAGGTTCCGGTTGTTAAGTACTAATAAAGTACGCCTGAAATAAAGCGCAATTATTTGCATAATACACAATTTACTTATTTTGACTTATGCCAAAAATGAATTAGATCTGAAGAGTCATTTGAAGTCAGCTGCTAATAAGTTCTGCATTAAATCGATATTAAAATTGGCTGAAAAATATATTCCTGGCTTGTTGTTTTTATTTCCGAGAAAAAAGTACCTACCATAATATGACAATAGGCGTGTTACCTACATTGAAAAAGCCATCCAAAGTACAGTACGATTTTACGATTTTATTCGAGTTTCGAATTGAATATTGTTTGTTTTGTATTGTGTTAGATGTTGGTACGATTGGTAGTTGAATTGAGTCTTAATGGATGTGTTCATGGAGTAGCTATAATTCTAAAATTCCACTGGACAGAAAAATCGATTTTTTTTAGTTGGGCAGTTTATACTAATAAGATCTCAGAGAACTCCCTATTTTTATAAATACTAGTACCGCCCAGTGGTCGAAATTCGACCATTTACCTATATCAAGCTATTCAATAAAACTTCCCAATTTCCTTTAATGCGATTTGCGGCAAAACTGAGTGTCCTAGTGACTTAAAAATGCATATTCGTAATCTAGGAAGTAAAACCTTTCAACCAATGTAGCGCATGATATGAAAAACCGACATTTATCTTTAAACACTATTTGCGGCCAAACTAAACGTCCTAGACGAAACGCCAATTTTTATGGACTAAAGGCCGTTAAAAGCTATATTGAATCAATAATTCAACAAGTCCAATTAAATAATGCTAAGTCTTCTACTTGGCTGATGTATTTCAGTAGTATATAGAAATTGTATTAAAAAAAAAAACACTCATATGTTAACAATGCCAGGCCACGGGTAACAAAATTTCCAACAATTCTTGATTAGAAATTCTAATTGGTTTGGATATAGTTCACATTCGATTTTCGCTGTAAAATTGATGTAAGCTGGACTGAACTTAATAAATATTGCGTCTTGACAAGGCCCTCACTGTCAACTGAAGAGTCCAAGTGAGAACGCCGGGACGAAACGCCAATTTTTATGGACTAAAGGCCGTTAAAAGCTATATTGAATCAATAAACGTCCTAGAGGCATACAAATTGGCACATTTTTTCACTATAAACTCAATTTGCGGTTAAACTACTAAAAAGTGGAATATTCGTGATACAGAAATTGCCACCTTTCAATCGATGTATTGCACGATACGAAAAACCGAAAAAAGAAAAGTTAAAATAAGGGCTAATTTCTACAAAAGTACAAAAGTAAGAAATAAATATCTATGGTAAAAACATCTGCTTGCTAAAAAACAGTTACAAATTTTATATGGCGACTAAAATTATCTGTCAGAACAATTTTCGATTGTTTTATTGCAAGGGTTCTTCATCACTCATGTTTATTTCTCAGTTTTTGGAAAAAGTAGTCGAAGGTAGGTTATTAAGGCTAACCTACCTTCGCCCCATTTAATCTTTTGGAAAATTGTCAGTATGTCTGCCATTATACTGCCATTCGTGTAAATGCAGCATAATATTGAAAATGTTCATTCGTGTCTACGGTACCTAAAATTAATTCGTGTAAGTGCAGCATAATATTGACAATATAGGTAGTCATGCAAAGGCATAAAACCCATAGAAAGCTTATAAACCATTTTTGTATATAAACTTTTGTAAAAAAATCTATTATTTCTAAGCTTTATCTGGGTTTTACGCGTTTGCATGAATACCCCTAATGTTACATTCGTGTGTACTGCCCCTAAAATTAACCAAATAAGGAAACAAAAAGAGAAAGAATCATGCCGATATTGCAAAGGGTCCTTCCAGAAACTATCTTTGGCTGTCAGTTATAGAAGAGAAACAAAGGAGTACGTCAACTGATCAATACATGCATATATACGATGTGGAACTATTACATATTACTCACAGTATAGATACATTTTGCGCGCACTAATACATGCATATATAAATGGTCTGGAATTGAAAGAATCAATATTGTGACTGCGTTGTAATGCATAGGCGATTTGTACTTAATTAAAATTGCATTTTACTTGCGTTAAACGCAATGTTTAAAGTTAAAACTTATATTCGGCACATCTACTCGAAATTTCCTTTCGATTGATGTAGGTTTTAATATGATTCGATTTGTGTAAGTGTACTTAAATTGTACCACAAAATTTAGTCACCGCGTATTAATATATAGATAAAAGCAATTCCTCTCAAAAGTTAATTTCTGTTGCTATTAAAAAGTGAGAATGAATTTGTTTGCACTCTTTCTCTTTGATCGATTATATTGTCTGTCGCACGTCTAAAATTACAACTATCTCTGCAGTTTTGTATAAACCCGCTATCGCAAACTTTCCTCGCAAACGTGACAATTGAACAATTTCGAAAAAATGTTGATGTCCGTTCTGAAAAAAAATACAATTTTCTTGGAACGAACTTCGTTTTCCTTTCTCTTTTGACTAACTAAGACTAATTTCCGTTTTGTAATCAATTTTTTACTGGGTTATGAATTTCCGTAATTAAACGGAGTTTGGTAAAAAATAATTTAAGTATTTAGGTCTACAAAAAATCCATTTCACAAATTTGTCGAGGTGAAAATATTGATTTGTTTTAAAAACAATTAACACTCCCTGTACCAAACCAAGACTTTTGAGATGACAATTTGTACATGTGGTTTCTGATTTGTTTAATTTATTTTATTTTATATTTAAAATATGTTGGAAATAACCATTGAATATGTTATTACATATTTAGTTAAAAAAACAGGTTTCATTCATCCTGCAAAAATAAACGCCATCTACTGCATGTGTCGGATACTACGAAATTTTATTTTGATTATAGTCTACGAATAACCCCCTTCTCTACTGTTTACTATTCTTTGTGCCCTACTTTTGGGTCTTTCCTTTATTAATTTTTTCGTCTGAGTGATTTTCAATAGTACCGTACCAAATGTGAAATAAAAAACTAAGCTACGGTCGATGAGTTTTTTTGGGAGTTTCTTACTGTACTATGTAAAGATTTCCAATAAAACTATTGACTTCCTGGTATTTTCTAGATTTATTTTATTTGTTCTAAATTCATGTTCCTAGAATCAATAATATGAATATCAGTTCATACAATACAATAATGAAAAAAGTGTTTAAAAAATCTCATTTTTCTCGAAAAGGACTCAAACATTTTTTTAATAAAAAAAACTAAGTATATATAACCGCTGGCGCTAGTCGGGTCAGGTTGCTTCCATAAGAAACTGCATAATTTACCGAGTGCCATTTCCTCGGCTAAGGGATTCCTATATCAATCGGGTAAGAAATAGAAGCTTAGGCCGACTTATTAACAAATATATTGGAACCACTAAAAATTAAGGCGATTTGAGGAAAGAAGACAAAGCATCATAATTAGGGCTGGTCACGAGACGAGAAAAGACGAGACTGTATATTTGGACCGAAATTTACAGAGAGTCTAATAAGTTAAAAAATCCAATTTCCGTTAAATATATATTTTCTTCTGCACGTATTTAAACTATAATGGAAAATATTTCGTTCCAATAATCAAGAGGTTGTCCGGAAATCGTATTTTTCGAAGACGAGACCGAGACGAGACTTAATTATACGAGACCGACACGAGACCGAGACGAGACTGAAAATTTTCGATTTAAACGAGACCGAGACGAGACTTACAAAAGTTTCGCAGAGTCTCGTCTCGTGACCAGCCCTAATCATAGTTATTATTTTTTTTTTAATTAATTTAAGTTATTGTATTCCTGCACACGGAGCTAGGAATATTTATTTTCAACATCCCTCTCCCGTCAAAGGTTTAAAAAAAAACCTGCTAGACGTTTGTCTTCAAAATATAACACCCATATGCAACTCAATTCAAATGTTCATATTTAAGTGCCAAATCACTGTGTGCAACTCATAGTTTATGCTGAACGGTTTTCTGAACTTATCCTCATCATTTATTTTGAGTCGCCCTTGGGAAAAACAAAATCGGGAAGCCATCGAAAATTGGTCTTTTTTTACAAAAAAAATATACCCCTACCTATTAAGGATTAGGGACACGAGTAGTTGACGCAAAATAAAAACGGATTCTTGTAGAGGGACTAAATACAAGTATTTTTCACCATGGAGGTAGAGGTCTATCTCCTTCCGTATAGGTGGGAGGGGAACTTTTTAAAAAATATTTATAAATGAAAATAAATCATTTAAAAATTATTTAAAAGAACGGAAACACTCATAATAAAGAATGATACATTTTTTGAAAGCTAGAAGTCTGTTCTTTTATTAAGCTTTTGAATCAAGTTTTTTCTGTTTATAGTTTTCGAACAAAATACTTTCAAACTCAAACTTGAAAAAATATGAAATGATTTTTTCTTTCAAAAATGTGCAATAAGGTTAGAAATTGGCTTAAATTCCTTTGTGGATAAGTGCTTTTAATTATTCTTCATCAACCACTGAAAACCAGATGACTTTATGTCTTCTATTTTTTTAGAAATTTAAAATAACGAAAAATACTAATTGTATTTAATCATTTTGTTTATAAAACTGACCGTCCTGCCTATAATGAAAGAGATAGACTAGAATAATATTTTTTATTGGTCCCTCTACAAGAATCCATTATTTTTTTGTCGCCAAATATTCCCACCCCGGATTCATAATTATATCATTTTTTTGAAAAACAAAACATTTTCAATGGCTTCCCGATTTTGTTTTTCCCAAGGTTTCATACGTTTGGTTCTATGCAATTGAGAGTTTAGTTAGGTTTTTTTAGGTTTGAAGTTTGATGTGGCACAGGGTGCAGCACGAAGAAATAGTTTCAAAACTATGCCAGGCGATTAAATTTGTTGGCTTTATAGAGTTTAAAAGGTTAAATAAATTAGTACAACCTTTTAACATTTACAATGAATTTCAAAAAAAAACTGAAATTGAAAATTACAGAGTTTAAAACCAATCTAATTAGAAAGACCACATGCGGAACTAAATTTTAAATTTAGCCTTCGAAAATATTGTGTTTTTAATGCTTTTTAAGAGGTAATACATCCTCTAGGTAAGTTAAGTTATTTATAAAAATAACCTCAGACGCCTGTTTGTACAAAGACAAAGCTTAGGTACATTTACCAGCATAAGATACAATAAGATTAATAAAAATAAAATAAATGCTTTGACGGTGTTCACATTGGACTGACCCCCACGACTTTTTTTACGTCAAAATTAAAAACTTCAAAAAAATCCACAAAATTAAAACAAAAATTGAAAAATTTGAGGATTTTTTTTTCAAAAAAAAAGTCGAAAGAGTCAGTCGAATGTGAGCAGCGTCTTTCAGCCCCAAATGAATGTCATAAATTTGTCAGTGCAATTTTTCTTCCAACATCATTTCCTTCTTCAAAATTTTTAATGAACTTCTTTTCGCACATGATTAACAAGATCATACCATCATTATACTCGTAATGCTGCTTTCATCTTCATTCCCCATTATGGGCCTAAGAAAATATTATTCAATTTATGTTCCGTCTCCTCCTTCTTTAGACATAAAATGCATGTGCAATGCACCCTCGAAAATATCGCACTCCATTAGCTTTAGCAGTGATTATACTCTGGAGCATACTCCAGTCCCCCGAAAGATCAAAAGTACCATGCGATTTATTGCAACAAATTTGAAGTTGCTGCGTCCTGGTGACACATTTATTAATAAAATCAGACACATTTTGACAAAAAAGGGCACGAACAGCAATTTTAATTTTTTTTTTTTTTCAAAAAGCATCCACAATATTTTGGTGTTGAAAAATAAATATGCTCGCGATAGCATGTCATTGTCATGTTCAGCACTCTCAGATTCCAAAACCTTCCCCTCGCTGTCAATGTTGTGTTATTATTTTCTTTTTACAAAATAAAAACAAACAGAACTTTTGTTAACATTAAAGTGAGAAAAATAAAACTTAAAAATGGGTGAAGTCCTGGAAAATGCAAACTTCCCTTGACACACATTATATACGAGTATTATTGTGTTATTATACAAGGCGGCTTGACACGTGGACAAGCGAGCTTGGTTGTTTTTTGTTTGGTCGTTTTGTGTCGGTGTATAATGAAACATGTTGTGTCCGCAATGTCACGCCCAGATTTGATGAAGCAACCTTCCGTATAAATCTCAGCCAGAAAACAAGACATCCGTCGATTAATTGTGTCGGAATTTCGGTCGGATGAATTTCCAATTTTTCCCAAAACAAATACTGCAGCGATAATGGCCAGTGCTGTCGTTGATTATTAGTTTAATATATAAATATTTTTATACATACGTACACATTTTCCTCTACGGAAAATCTTACTTTTATCAAAAATATCTACCAATTTTTATTTGTTTTTTGTTTGAAACTAATACAGTGTTTAAGACTTTCTAGAATATATACAAAAAAACTTGATCCTAATTCTTTTAAATGCACTGATTCATCCATTAACATGAGTCATAGTGCAATACTTTGATGAATGCATTTTTTTTTTTAAATTTTGAATTTTTACAAAATCCCAAAGATAGGAGAAATAAGGGTTATTTCATGTTCAGACTGGAATATCTCAAAAACTAAGGCCAATGGTGGGTAGTTGACGGATTTGAGTTCAGCACAAGAAATTACCTCTAAGACCTACCTAAGTACCTACTTCAGCAATTTCAAATGGATTCTAAACGTCTCTCAACGTAGTACAAATATATCTCTTTTAATTTTATTTATTTTCAAATATTTTCTTTTCAAATTCTAAGACTGCAGCAATGAGAACAGCGCTCATTTGTATATATTTTATTAGACGAAAAACAAATAAAATGAAAATTCAAGAACCAATATCAATCAACAACAAAATAGATTGTCCTACATGACAGATGTGAGCTGTTTTTGATTTCACTTGAAGTGATTTCGAAATTGATCATGGAAAATAAAATTCACTCGATTTTCAATTTCGATTTCGACTTCATTTCGCGTGATTTTAGGAACCTATCTGTTAGACATTTCTTTTTGTTCAAATTTTAAATTTAAAAATTGTCTAAAAAAAAAACAGTTCATTAAAAGGCTTGCATGTAGTTGGCCCACCAACTATTGAGTTGAGCAAAACTGTTAATTGCAATCGTTTGTACTTCGTTTGTATACGTTTGTACCAGTTTTAGATTTGTTAGTACCATCACCGTTTTTTTATATATGCACTTTAAATAAATTTACGGAGTTTGGCCCACCAACTATAACGCTCGTAAAATCTAAAAATGCAGTTCGATAGAAAATCGCCTATACCCTCTGGATTTTTTTTATTTTCGTTTGTATATGTCCCAAATTTGTTTGACAAACATTTTTTTTAAACCAAATTTTATTAAAATTTCGACATGTATGCAATCGTTTGTACTTTTTTTATGATGATTTTTCATCGTGTTAATTTGTATTTACATATTTCTATTTTTAATTAATTATAACTTTAGGGGCCAGTTATAGCTTTCATTGAAAACCCTAATTGAAAATATTAATCGTCAATTTTGAGACTTTTCGAAGAAAAAATAAATGATTATTTTGATGCCAAAATAAAGCTATTTGATTTAATAATTATTTCTAGGTAAAACAAAATTCAATTTGGCACAACTTTTCTCACAAAATTACTTTTATTTTTTCAATGATGAACTACCTTACCAATGATCATTGAAAAAAATAAATGTTACGTTATGAAACGATATGGGTCAAAATGAATTTTTTTTTGAGCAGAAATAATTTTGAAGTCGTAAGCTATATTTCTGCATTAAAATATTCAATCATTAAACTTTCTAAGGGTCTCAAAATCAACAACTAACTTTTTCAATGATGGTTTTCAATGATAGCTATAACTGGCCCTTATTTGGGACATATAGTTGGAACGCTCGAAAAATATGAAAATGCAGTGCGATAGAAAATGGTTTGTACTCGTATATGTTTGTATTTTTTTTTTTGTTTCTATGTCTTAAATTTGTTTGACTTACCAACCAACATTTGTGGCTTAGTAGGGTATAGCAGACTGACTGAAACACAATTATTCCTGGAGTTGATCACTTGATCTTTTTAGTTGAATTTTATTCATTCACTCCACTTAAAACAGAAGTAATTTCAATATTTTAATATTTCAGCTTTTTATTATAAATAGAAAGAAATACAAATTCATAAAATTAGCACAATGAAAAATCGTTATAAGAAACTACGCACATATTTCAAAATCTTAATAAAATTTGGTTTCAAAAAATTTATGTCAAACAAATTTGAGACATATGCAAACAAAAACAAAAATACAAACATATACAAACGATTTTGTATCGAACTGCATTTTCAGATTTTTCGAGCGTTATAGTTGGTGGGCCAACTACATGTCCTAAATAAAGTAATAAATAATTAAAAATTGAAATAAATAAAAACTAAAAAAATTAACAAGATGAAAAACCATCATAAAAAAAAGTACAAACGATTGCATACATGTCAAAATTTTAATAAAATTTGGTTTAAAAAAAAATTGTTTGTCAACAAAATTTGGGACGTATACAAACTAAATTAAAAAAAAATTTCAGATGGTACAAACGATTTTCAATCGAACTGCTTTTAGATTTTTCGAGCGTTATAGTTGATGGGCCAAACTCCGTAATTTTTTTTTAAAGTGCGTGTATAAAAAAAACGGTGATGGTACAAAGAAATCTAAAACTGGTACAAAAGTATACAAACGAAGTACAAACGATTGCAATTAACAGTTTTGCTCAAGTCAATAGTTGGTGGGCCAACTACATGCAAGCCATTAAAAGTACCTTATTTAAAATTTAAATAAAAGAAAGGGCTTTACAAAAAAAAAAAATACAGCAGATCATTCCAAGCGTTACAGTTTTTTTATGATTAGTTTTCTGTTTTAAGTCGTTTTCTTATAAAATTGCCCATCCCATTTAAACGGTGGAGGTCTATTCTCCCCTTCCCGGAATCTGCCCGCTCTTTTTGTCACACCTAAGTTGATCCATCCTGTAGACTACATAGCAAGTAAAAATTATGTTAAGGCTTTTTCAGAAGTCAGAAATGTCACCTGTAAAATTGTTTTTAAATAAAGATAATCAGTCAAAGTTGCCGAAAAAATGATTTTCAAATTTTAAAATTTCAAACAAAAAAAAATTGAAAAAATAAGTTCACTTTTCATAAACATTTTACGAAATTGAGTCTTACGCTTAGTTTTCAGTTTTGTATATTCTCATTAATTTTTAGTTGAAAAAAATAAAAAATCATTGGAGCGGTTTTCTTAAAAATTAATTTTGTATATATTAAATTTTTCGTTAATGTTCAAAAATAAAATCTGGAATGCCAACATTTAGTATTTAATAAAATAGAATTTAAAAAAAAAAATATTCATAAGTCCGTTTTCAATGTACTTAATTTTCAAAAAATAAAAAAAAAATAAAAAAATCCAAAAATTATATTCTTGAAAATTTGTTTATGAAAAATCATTTGAATTGCGAAGGAGCTCTTGTATAAGAATTTTGGTTGAAATGGGTGCAGCCAACGAAAAATTTGGAAACAAAAAAATCAAGTTATTAACCCTTATTGGTTAAATTTGTTTTCATCAAAATATTGACCATATCTAAAATAGTACCCACCCAAAATTCTTGGAACCGTTTTCAAGAAAAATAAGTTTTTCTTTACGGATTTTTAACATTTGTAAGAAAGATTACCGCTGTTTTTTAATTTAGAAACATGATATTTTCAAGTATTCTACAAAATAATAAAAAAATATTTACACCTAGTTTTAAAAATATTGACCAAGTCGTTTTTAAAATATTTAGTTTTCAGGTTTTTTTTTTTAATTTTGTAAACATTTTTTTTTTTAAATTTTGGTTCACAATAATGTTTATACTTTTAAGAAATTTTAACATAAAAAATGAAAAATTTCAACTTAACTGTTTTCGAGAAAATCAAAAACCAAAAAAAAAATGGCTGTACTAGAGGTACCAAAAATATTCAATTTTTGAAAAAAAAAAATATACCAAAAAGTAGTTTTCCTTGTTTTATTTTTTCTTTTGAAATTTTTTCAACAAAATCCACGGACCCGTTTTTGAGATAAACATCATTTTCCTTTTTCGCGAAAAAATTTGTATGGCAGGTACCGTTATGGCCCTAAGCAAAAATTAAAACAAAAAAACATGTGGGCAGCATATTAATCAAAAAACACTATGTACAAAGTTTGAAGAAAATCCGCCCAACCGTTCAGGCTGTAGGGGGCGAGGACAGACAGAATTGCGAGACCCACTTTTTTCGCGTTGTCTATAATAATAATTGTAAAACCGAGTTCGATTTTTTTGATAAATCCATAACTTACCATACAATATCTATTTGGCAAGTAAAAATACAAGAACTGTATATTTTTGAAACTAGGTTATTATTTAAGTAGGTATTTATGGTGGATTTACATATATCTTCGTCCTCTCTGCAAAAAAAAGGGGATGCAAAATTCAAATTTACATTTGTTGGGTAGAGAGAGAACACCAAAATGCAGAAGATCTTCGTACATGCAGATTATAGGAAGTGCCATAATGCAGATATGAAGACGAACATGTTCATCTTCTTGATGGTTCTCTTTCACACGCTCGGATTTTTTGGCGCATACATCTGTCCCGCTCTACTTTTCTCCGTACTTGCAAACGAATATATACATGTAAATCCAGCATTTAGCTCCGTTCATTGAAGTTCATTAAAGTTGAAAAAAAATCGTGATAATTTACTGCTTCTTCTGCATATTATAACTACGTTTTTGATATTATAAGTTAAAGGTCAGCGCCATAATTAGTGATTTTGGCTTAAAATTACTCCTGATTTTGAGAAAACAACCCAAAATACTCTCAACCCGAATCGTACCCTTTTAACTTTAAGATACAAATTTTAAATTTAATACATAATAATAAGACACAACCATTTAACAAAATGAGATGGTGGGTGACCTCTGTTTTTTTTTCGAGTACCTATCAGTATATTTTTAAACATAGTAAAATGGTAATATGGGGGGAAAAGTTATGATATAATTACATTCGACATCACTGATGCGGTCGCATTTCGTTTGCTCACTACTCAATGGTAAAATGTAATTTTTCCATACCACCTCCTCCAATTGCGCTTTTATTTTTTCATTATAAATTTACAACATCCGTTAAAAAATTTTTATTTTTGTTTTTTTTTTTTTCATTTCGCTTCTCGATGACATATTGCGGAAAATTTCGATGAATCTGTTGGCATTTGGAAAATGTATTTAAACAAATTTGTCATTGATGTGAATAACATCTGGACCACCTATACATATACAACAGATTTATATAAATTCATGCTTGTTGCTGACAAAAAATAATGAAATACACATATTTTGAATGCTTTCGACGGCAATGAACATTGAGCTGAATTTATATGCAATAACATATAAAAATGCATATATAACTGAGTTATTGGGATTCTAGAAAACTAATTGGAATGAATTTCATAATAAATTTTCCGACTCGGGAGCATGGGATGGGTCATAAATGGGAGTTGCATAGAAGAATATCAGTGGAATTGATCATGCATACTTTTAGGCAATGGAAAATATTCCTAGGAGAAAAGAGAAAGTTAATTGGGAAAGAGTTTTCACTTTCCGCCTGGTAGATGACTTTCTTTCATCGTAGTACTGATTTAGTTAGATCTTATTGGAACAATATGCTTAGCCTGGCTCAGCTTCAGTTGTGTGTTTAGGTATAGGATAGGCTAGGCTAGGCTTTAGGCGTAGTAAAAAGAGCTTGATAAGGTTAATCTGTAGTATATGAATGTGAATGTGTATTTAAAAAAAAGAGGAACTACAATTAGAACAGGATTATGTAATATTTCAGTTCAGGAGTCAATTTTGTGTAGCGGTAGTGATTTGTTGTAACAACATGCTTGAATTCCTGGCAATATTATATTTAAGCTTACTAAGGTATTTAAAAATGATTAAATGACCAATTAAGATACTACGAGAAGTGATTAAAAACAACTTTCCTTCGGCTTTTTTGGTCTATGGCAATGATCAATGAAACAACTAGGTTAAATAAACTTTCCTAACGTTTTGGCAAGGGTTGCTGCCTTCTACAGGTGAACTTTGTTAAGACAAAAAATACAATGGATTTAAAATTAAGTGCATAAAACTATAAAACATAAAAAGAAACTCACTTTGTTTTTAGAAAGTACTAAAATTTTAACATTTAATGTTGTAAAATGATTATAAAATCATTTAAAAAAAGTAAAGAATACTTCCAATGAAATTCAGTCTATTTGCAAGAAAAATTATTTTTAAATAAAAACAAAGTAACTGATTTTGAAGAGAGAATTACAAAGAAACGAGAGAACAATAGACAGCGGAAGTGGTTTTTGGTGTCTAATTTTATATTCATGTTGTTGTTGTTATTTATAATGTAGTTATTCAAGAGTAGGTATATCGTTTCGATAAATTCTTTTCCGGCTGTAAAACTTTGACACCTTATATAATTGAATAAATATGATTACCTATGAACAAACTCTAGTCCTAATTTTGACTCGAAGGACCAAAATGTTTTAACTAAAAATATTTAAAAAAATTCTGTATTACAAAAATTCTGTAAATGATAAAAGAAAAATTGAATGGATACTGATAAAAAGGGCACACTAATTTCTTATTCTCAAAACAATTTTTCTTTTATCATTTTTACGATTTTTTAATTTTAAAACTAAGCAAATAAAAATTTTGTTTACCCTTGGGTCGGTTTTTCGAAAATGTAATTTTGTATACACATAGGTACTGGGTGATTTGCATTGGTTGGGACAAAATGCTAATAGTCAGTGCAAGTAAGGATATAATTGAAGCAAATTTGTATTTAACGTAAAGTATCTAAAGATTTTTTTGGGACGCGATCCCAAATGATATACAGGGTGATTCACCTAAGACGTGACAAAAACTTTGAGCGTGTAGAGGGGAGGGGAAATTTTCTAAAAAGTTGACTTAAAACAGAAAACTAATTAATAGAAACAACGTCAACACTAACAATGTCCTGATGTACCTTTTTGCATAGCTAGAAATCCCTTTTTATATTATTTTTTAAAATAAATTTGTTTTAATGAACAGTTTTTGAAACATTAATTTTCAAACTAAAAATTAAAAAAAAAAATGCCCGCGCAGAAAATTAATCTAGTTTTCGACAAGGCACTAGAGAGTTTTACATAGATTCTGACCAGGAGCTATTTAGGGTAAGCAAAGGCTAGAACAAGGGCCTTGTCTATTATGAACCCTTTTGCCTCTTCAGGCAAAATCGAAAAATTAATTCCAGCAAGGACTTGCCAAGTATTTCACAAGTTTTTCTCGTCTAGATTTTCCCTACTAAAAACTTACTAGGGCCTTGCCCAAACTAGACAGAAACTTGTCATTTTTCCAGCCGAGTGTTGAAACTATTTTTTTTTTATTTTAGGTTTGTAAGTACTATTTTCTTTTCAAAATTCAATGGTCTTAGCAATTTTTGGTCAAACATTGAAGAATAGAGGGTTTTCGGAATTTTACTTTTTAAGATATTATAAAATAGAGGAACCAACTTCTTACTAACAATAAGAAATAACAATTTTGATGATAATCAACTGGTTGCTGAAATGATCATCTACCCGGATTGTTTTCGCTCTGCAAATAAAACAATCCTGAAGTGTTTTCTAGATTTGGAAAATTTATCAAAGCAATACAAAAGAGAAACTGAGTTAAAAAAAAACAAAATTGGTCGTAAACATTCTAAAATATCGAGTGTTAAAGTCCAAGTTATTTATTAAAGTGTAATATTACAATAAAAAAGATGAATTGATATTTTTAAATATTGCTATTAATTTATTCGAATATTAAATTCTACTATAAAAAAAAAAAAAAAAACAAATTAACCTCTTCATTAAAATAAGAAAACATTTTCTTCTTTTTTAGAAGAATTCTGATTTTGTTATTTTGTATACCTACTGTATTAAGAAACAGAAGTCCCATCAGGGTCACCTTGATTAAAGCGTCTGACTAAAGATTAATAAGAACATTGAGTATGAAAGTCAAAAATTTTTCTTACTAACGTTAAATTTTCACAAAAAAAAATAAGTTTGAAAATACAATTCTTTTGTTTCTTGCGTTTGAAATCTTATTATTAAAAAACTATTCCTTAAAACAACTTGATTAAAAAAAAAAACAATGAATTAAGCTATAATTTAATATTATAAAAGTATTTCCATTGTAATTATTAATAATTATTAATATGAAAAAAAAAAATAATTTAACAAATTTCATCAACCCATTTTAAAAAAATTTAGATTTAAAATTAAAATAAAAAACATAATGGGGCATATTCATAGTCATTTTAGACCTGGGCCTAAGTTAAACATAGCTTTGGTTGAATTTTCGGACGTTGATTCAATTTTTTTAAGGTTATCGTTTCAAAATATTTGATGCTATTTGTGTAGTATACCAAGTTAATTATCTTATAAAAATATAAAACCAACAATTTGTAATTTAAATCGGTCTGTATTCATTGAGCCAAAACTGTCTTAAACTGTAGTTTAGTTAAACCTGGGTCTATCTGCGACTATGAATATGACCTAATATGTTTTGATTGTGATCTACCTACAATACTATTTAAAATTTTTAAAAGCTGCTCTTTAATAATAAAAATAAATAAACACAAAACAAAAAAATTGGCACGACTGGATCGCACTCGTAGCTAATAACTTTAACGTAGCTAGAAATTGATGAAGTAGAAGAACATAGCTATGGCTATAGGATCCAAAATATTATGATAGATTTACAAAAAATTAAATAAATTATAACTTTAAATAAATATAAATTTTTTATTTTAATGGCTTCGAGAGGAAGAGCTTAAAATCAAGTACGCCCTGATTTGTTTGATAAATATGAATTTCTGAAAAAAAAAATCGTTGGAGCGGTTTTCTTAAAAAATTATTTTTTATAATATATTAAATTTTTCGCTCATTTCCAAAAATAAAATCTAGTATGCCAACATTTAGTATTTAATAAAATACAACTTTGCACAAAATAAAAAAAAAATTCATTAGACCGTTTTCAAGATAGCGTAACGACTACAATTATTGGCACCCCAAATTTTTGACCCAACTATTGGCACCCCATCATTCAACAGTCATTTTCTCAGTATCCCGGTGTCCAAAGAAGTCCATTTATTTTTTATTTTTAATTCTAACATTTTTCTCATATATCTGCGTTTTTAGTTTTAAGACATTCTTTTTCAACTCTGTTTAACAAGTGAAAGTAAAAACACGCTAAAAAAATTAAAAAATCTTCAAAAATTTCCATAATTTTGGTTAAGGACCTATATATTTTTAAGTGTGTTTTTAACTGCTTCCTTTTTAATTTTTTTAATAATTTCTTTTTTAATGTGTTAATAACACATTAAATGAGCCGTTTTTAAATATATGTATATTGTTAAAAAAGTTATTGTTGTATTAATAAAAAGGGTGCCAATAATTAGATTAAAAAAAACTAGGGTTCAATTATTGGCGGGGGGTGCCAATGGTTACATCATATGCAGCTACAATGATTGGCACTGCCAATAATTGAACATTTATGAGTGCCAATAGTTGTTTAATCCAACCGTTATTGATTTCATTTTCAGCAAACTGCCAGAATACCATATTAAATGTTTAAAAGTAACGTCTTCCAATTTCTTCTTATAAGGTTTGTTCGAAAAGGAGGGAGCAACGTCTTAAATGCTAATATTGGTTGACGAGAAATTCAGTTTGCCTTGTAAAAATACATGTATTTTACAGTGCAGTGCATTAACGCCCACGGAATCAAGCCCCGCAGGTGTTATTTTTCAAAACCGCGGGGGTTAATTCCTTTTTAAAGTGGTAATAAGGCCAACCACAAGAAAGAACTAAGACCCGCGGGTGGTTTTTGCTTTTTGGAATTGGCATGCATTAAGACCCACACTTCATTCATATATGATTCTTAAATACTTTTACCCAAATGACTGTTTATTAGAAACACTTTGAAAGCACTTTGAAAAAGGGAGTTAAAATCCTTGTACTCGCGAAAGGGGGCTCCCCAAAGCCTACTATTTAGTACAAAAACTATGAAAGCAGACTGATATCATAGGTGCCTTCCAGATAGGGATTCCAGATAAATTGGAATTAAAACCTACCAGAAAAAGGAATTAAACCCCGCGGTTGTTCGTTCCGTGGGCGTTAATGCACTGCACCATATTTTACTTGATTTAATTTACTAAATTTGCAATGAAATGAAAAATAATATTTGTTTCTTTCCTTTGAAACTAGGAAGGAACTTTTTGAAAGTAATTCAATTATTTCAACTAATTGAATTTTCATGGAGTTAAAAACTTATTTTGGTCCCTTCCTTTAAAAAATATAATTTATTTAGCAGTACTTGCCCACCCTGCAACTTTTTTTATGCCGATAGCGGGATTACCGCTATTCATATTGACTTTGATATCATTTTTTTTTTTACAAAAACATGTTAAGAAGTACCCTTTTCTTATGAAACCCTTATTTGTTCTCTAAAAAACAGCTTTTATTACTTTGTGGACAAAAAATAAGTTGAAAATTATAAACAAAATAAAACTACGTCTAAGCTACTGAGTGCTAAAAAGATCGAACTTTTAAAAAAATAATAATAAGAATCCAAAATTTAAAATAACCTTTTTTTAGTTTTAATAATTTGAAATGGATTTTTTTGTTAAAAAAAAATATAAGGGAGCCTTAATATTACAAATTGGGCTTTAATAAAAAAATCTACTTGATAACGTGTTTTTGTAAAAAACTGATATAAGAATGAAGAAAAGGCATACAAATACAGATAAAATGGGTTTAAATAAATTGTGTTGCACGGTGAAACTATTAATTGTTCTTGTTTAAATACAAACAAAAATTCAAAAATTGGCTGCAGTTGGAAAAAGTTAAATCCAGTTAAAAGAAATGGTATCAAAAATAATAAAAAAGTCGAAAAGGAAGCGAAAACTTTTAATAATTTTCGTCTAGGACGGTGACTTTGGGACACCCTGTATATATATTTATTTACTTATAAAGGCTCCGCCAAATAACTTTTTTTTTTGAAAATGCATCATCAACATCGAGTGTAGCTTCGGCTGTGTGGCACATAGCGCCATCCTGTTGAAACCAAATGTCCTGTTGAAACCAAATGCCAATATCCTTCTCTTCAATTTTTGTGAACAAAAATTCGTCCATCATGGCCCGATAACGATCGCTATTGACTGTAACAGCCACTCCTTGCTCAGTTGAAGAAAAATGGCCCAATTATGCCTCTGGACCAAAATCCGCACCAAACAGTGACTCGTTTTGGATGTATCGGCTTTTCAATGTATGCGTGCGGGTTTTCTGTGCCCCAAATGCGACAATTTTGCTTGTTTACATACCCGTCAAGATCAAAATGAGCTTCATCTGAAAAGATGATTTTTTTGGCAAAATCGGCAAAGTAATGTCGCAATATTACCCAGCGTTGTTCAAGCGTATACACAACCATATTCGTTCAGCGGAAGGATAAAACTAATTATCTGTCAAATCAGACATGAGCTAAGTGTTACCATTCACGAAATAAGCACTAGTTGAAAAAAAAAAAAAAAAACGTTTGATGGCGGACCATTTAGGTACTATATTTATTTATTGTTTTTAATTTAAAATAAAGTGTTTTTAAATCATAAAAATTAACTTATAAAACATTGATTAAAAAATCATGGTCTTGTATTTTAAAGAGTGCCAATAATTGTAGTGCCTGGGTATCAATAATTATATCAGGGTGCCATTAATTGTAGTTTTTGGTAAGCTTTTTTTAAATTGGCATTATAAATATAATCCAAATAATTAAATCTTTATTTATAAAATTTAATCAACGCGGAATTTAATAAAGTGTACTATAGTATACAAAAAACTCAATTAACTCTACAAATAAATATGTTATAGTTTATTAAAATTGAAAAAAAAAATTCAATATGTTTTTATAAATCATTTGAATGAAGGAACTGTGTATATAAATTATGGTTGAAATCGGAGCATCCGTCAACAAGAAATTTGAAAAAAAAAATCAGTTCTTTGACAGGTTATTAAGCGTTATCAACCGTTATTGATAAAAATTGTTTTCATCAAAATATTCACCATTTTCGAGAAATTTTTTTTTCTTAACGGTTTGTCAACATTTGTATAGAAGGTACCGTTATTTTTAATTTAGAAAGATGATTTTTTCAAGTTTTCTATAAAATAATAAGAAACTATCTTACATCTAGTTTTGAAAATAATGAAAAAGTCATTTTGAAAATATTTAGTTTTCAAAAAAGAATTGATTTTTTTTTTTAATTCTCTTTTATTTTTTTTAATTTTGGTTCAGAGTAATGTTTATATTTTTTAGAAGATTCACCATAAAAAAATGAAAATTTTTTACTTAACTGTTTTCGAGAAAATCAAAAACCAAAAAAATTGTTATACTAGAACCCAAAATATTCAATTTATGAAAATAAAAAAAATTATTAAAAAGTAGTATTTCCTTAGGGCTTAACTACATTCAAAACTTTTGGCAAAAAGTACAAAAGTGAACAACACACATACTCTATCGACATCTGCTAACGAGAAAACGAACGAAAATTGTGTTTAATGCCTTAAATTTCTGGCATTAAAAAAAAAAAAAAGAAATTCTACCACCGTAAATCAAGCTATTCCATTTTTATTGTGGAAAATATTACATTATTTTATATTTTCAGACGTATATACTGATGACAATGGAACTGGGCTGATCACTTAGGACTTTCCTAGCAAAGCACTGAAAAAAATGCAAGCATTCCTCGTCAATTTTTACGGAAAACATCATTTTCTAGCTCGCTGGGATTTTGATGGCTTCCTGTATTGGTATACGACGAAATCCAGTTTGGAGCGTGTGTTCTTCTCTTTTCTCTTGAATTCAATACATTTTTTTTATCAGAATCTTCTTTATTTTTGTCCTAAATTTGTACAATTAACAATTGTACAATTTATTAAAACACAACTTTTTATTTCTTTCCCGAACCAAAAAAAAAATCGTCAGCTTTCAAGATAAGGTTTGTTCGTGGTTTGCTCCCATAAAATTTCCCCATAGCAGTGCCATCTTGTGGTCGGTTTCAAAACTTTTTCTATTGAATGTGTTGGTATTTTACTTTTGTACAAAAGTAAAAGTTAAAAGCGCTCTAACTTTTACTTTTGTAATATTTGAGATATGAGATAGGATTGAGTAGCATGTTGGAAAAACAAACAAAACATTTTTTTCACTTTAGTACAAAAGTAAGTTGAATGTAGTTAAGCCTTTACTTAATTTATTTGATTTTTTTTTTAACAAGATCCTCGGACCCGTTTTTGAGAAAAATATAATTTTCCTTTTTGGTGATAAAAAAAAATTGTATGGCAGGAACCGTTATTTTTGGTCCTAAAAAAATTTAAAATAATGTCTGGGCATATTAGTCAAAAAACACTATATACCAAGTTGGAAGAAAATCCCTCCTGCCGTTAAGGCTGTACGGCCGAGGACAGACAGACAGACAGAATTGCGGGACCCTCTATTTTCACGTTCTCTATAATTGTAATGTGAGGAAAAATTATTACCTCGAGTTTGATTTTTTTACGAATCCATAACTTAGGTACTTATAAGACCTAAATAATCGCAAGTAAAAACGAAAATATAGTAGGTAGGTACCTAACTACCAGAGGTACAGCTCATAACTTCTTTCGGAAATACTTTTTTGCTGAAAAACAAAACAGCTAAAAAGATTTTGTTCAAACTTTGTTTTTTGAGTAATATGCCCACACGTTTTTAAAATTTTTTTAAAGACAATCCAATTAACGGAATTAAAAAAAAAAGAATTATAGAATCTTTGAAAAAATCGTGTTTCTAAATTGAAAAAAAAACAGCAGTTGTTGTTGAAATATCAAATGTTGAAATTTCAAAATATGTTATTTATTTTTTTATTTTTTTTTTTAAATTAAATTTTTGAAAAAAGCGTGAATAATGGGTATTTATTTATTTTAAGTGTATCTAATGTCAATCCTTTTAAAATCATTTGCAACCAATCTCTGTCCTTGAGTTACTATGGTCTCATGACCATGACCACTCCTTATAATCTTGTCAAGTCAAGAACTCTCCAATGAATTAATTGGTTTATTTTTTAAAAGCTTATCCAAAATATCAACAAGCGCAACCCTTTTCAGAAGTAGAAAAATAAATAACTAAAAAAAAAGCTCAATCACAACCACCTAAAGTGTTATAATACCACCCCATTTTTCTCTAATAATTTCTGTTTAACCCCATGGTCGACGAATTAAAAAAAAAAAAAACTCTTACAAAAAAATAGCTAGCTGTAGTAATTGCGATTAAATTTTAATTACATTTTTTGACCCCATCTGAAGGAAAATTGAAAATTCACTCAATATTGGAGCAGCAGATGCACAATATGGTACTGTACGTAAATTTCTTGTTCCATCAGTATAATGAGGGGAGTTTATATGGCTGAACTTGAATCTTTTTAAAACAAAAACGTACACCACCTCCCCTCCCGTCACTCTGCCTCTCCATTGCTCCCAATATGAACAAGAGCATTCAATCAATTGTGAATATACATTCAACCGAAAATTAGATTTTCATCTGCTTGACATGTCGAAGGAATGGAAAGCGAAGGCCAAGTATAGGTCTCCTGATGGACACAAGCTGGTGTCGTTCATCGTTCATCCTTCGTCATCATCGTCGGTCCTTGCCATCATCCATACCCAGTTCTTTAATAATGATGAGGATTCTGATGCTGAACTTGAAGCTGGGAGGGGTGATGGTGAACCAATACCTACCGATGGCCGATGATGATGATGATGACAGGCATAAGGTTTGGTGTTGTATATGATGATGAAACTTCTGAAACAAATATAATATACTGTTCTTAAACCCTAGGAGGATAGGACTCTGAAATCTATGCGTATGAAGGTGTATATCCCATCAAGGCCTTATGATGTATCTATAGAAACTCTTCGATAGCTATATAGCCTCTGCATGATGACCCCATACTCCACGCTCTCAAGTTCAATAGGATCAATTGAAATTTTGATTAAAATTAAATTTTCATTTTCCACGGTTCTTTCTGAATGTCGTTGGGGTTTGTGTGTTCCGTTCGTCGTTGTCGTCGTCAATCGTCCTTTCTGTGTTCGTCCTCTTTTGTAAGCGATTTTAATCGAATTTTAGACACAAATGGGAACGATGTCCTTCTGATGCCTATGTTTATACAAGGACTTTATTTTTTTCCTGCTCCCCAGCCTTCACTTTACTCTCCCCACCCTGTCCCCTTAGCTGATACACTCACGGATTAATTTTTGCACAATTTATACTGATTTTTGTCCATTCGAATATTTTGTTTTTATGTTCGTAATTTAAGTTCAGTATTTACATATATAGAAACAGAGAGAAAGTGGACTTTTGCTTTTCGACCACATTTCGGAAAATAGTATAGAAAATGCAGTTAGAGAACAAACAACAGTAAAATATAAAACGAATGTGTTAGTAGAATTGAATAAAGGTAGTATAAGTACAGGTTCTGCGTTTCGTCCTGGCAAACAGGTAACCGCTAATTAACATTAAATAAGCACTTAGCTGGGAGTGCCTGTTTACGCAATGCAATCGGATCGAGAACATTTATAGCAAAACCGATTCAGTGAACGCAGAACATACATCCGCAATGGTTTCCTGATGTTATATGAATCACCCGCCGCCGCTATGTTTGGCGCAAAAGAACCTATAAGTATAGCGAGAGGTGGAATTCTACATTTCGCTTTTTAAACGTCATGCAGTTGTGTTCCCAGGTTTTGTTAAATATTTAAAATGGTAAAACGTATAGAAGCCCAACAGTAATAGCATTTGAGTTTTGATTTGAAACGATATCCCTGGAATCAGTTGGTTGCTTGGTTCTGTTGGCGCATGAAGAAATAGCACAACCTTCCTGTTTATTCATGATTAAAACAAGGATTTTATACGAGTATTTATGCATAATAAGTAGTTAACTTACCTCCCATACATACCAATACAATATTGAAACTTGTCCTGTTTCGTAACATTTTACATTGTTTAGAAGTTTATACTCCTTATCTGAGCTTCAGGACGGAAAGTTGTTTTGTTGTAGTTACATCTGTTTTAGTAACCAGTAATCATTCAATTTTGCTCTATTTTGCTCAGATACTTAGCGGAGCCTCCAACCCGTCGACTGTTGCAACCTTCCATCTTCAACGACCAGAAACACTCGAACCAGCAATGTCTTCATCGTAAGGTTTAAGGTTCGGCCTAGACTAGTTCTTGAAAGATTATTTCGGCATCACGCTGGAGCATTTCCATCAATGCACTCGAGGTGGCCAAGCCAATGAAGGCCTCTAAGACGTGTTTTTGCATGACAGCTTAAAGAATTTGTTTTTCTATGTTGTTTCATTCGGCTTCTTTGTAAACATGACCAAATATCAGTCGAATATTTGACTGTCGTAGCCCAGTCAACGAAGACTCAAAATTATAAAATAAATGCAAAAAAGAGTGCTCTCTGGATTATTTCCTTATATGGTAGGGGTTGCCCTCAGGTATAACATACCCAAAGTCCCAGCCCATGGCCGCGAGCTAAACTCAGAAGGGGGGGTTAAAGGTACCCCTTTTTAGATTTTCTTGAATATTTCCACAACCTAGCATGTTAGCGGAAAAGTCTATACTACTTACTTAGAGACAATTAAATTGTCTATAAAAATATATATTCACATTTTTTCTACGGTCAATAATAAAGGAGATAAAGGCGGTAGAAAAGTCAACAAATCTGAAAAACCTGTTATTGTCTTAGATATTGAATGTTTTCTGACCAATTTACCTGGAAAAAACAAAAAACATTAATACACATTCATTCACTGTTGTTTCATCATGTCGCGAAGCTAAGAAAGGAGTTATAACTTCCTTTTTTTTCTATATATCCGAACCTATACGAAAAAGTTGATGTATACTAAATTAGACAAAATTTAAATAGCAAGAGTTGTTTTCATATGGCGCCAAAAAATTATAACGCGAGACAATAGAAATGCCGCGAGTTAAAAAAATGCTGCGGGCAAAAAAAAAAATGCCGCGGGGCAAAACAAATGCCACGGGGCAAAAAAAATGCCTCAGGGCAAAAAAAAAAATGCCACGAGGCAAAAAAATACCGACGTTATAAAAAAATTGTGCGGGGCAAAAAAAAATTACGCGCACGATCTGGTAATAGACTTTCGGTCAGATTTTTATTGACAAAAGAATGATAATAACGTTTAAAAATTTTAACTTGGATTTTTATAGCAGATTGGCAATTTTTTTGAGGGAACACAAGTGCCATCATTTCGGTAGAATAAATACTTTTTGAAAAATGAACCTTATTTGATTTAGAAATTTAATTTTAAAGTCACCAAGAAGTAGCAGAAAATTGTTCGTTTAGTAAAATACAAAGAGGTCTTAAATTCTGATCAGCAGGACCAAAACAACATCATTTCAAGAAGTAATTGAACCGTTTTAATAAGAAACAATATGGGGCTACTTTGGGCTACTGAAGAACGAAGCTAACCCGCTGAGATTTTATACAGGGTGCACTGTATAAGAAAACAGTGCGTTTTACTTGTTTTCCTTTAAAAAAAAATACTTTGAATGCAAATTTACCAAAAACAAGAGCTTGTAGAAGGATTTGCTTTGGGTGTGATGATAGCATTTGAAATACCTTTCTATTTATGTACATTCCAATGGTTTCCAGATACTTTCTTGAAAAAATTGGTTTTTGGGATATGGGGGTAGTCCATGCATTTCTTCATCAAAAATGGATTTTAAAAAAAATTAGTAAAATTTTTAACAACAATCCAAAGGCCTGTCAGTTCCCTATTCAACAACGTCAACCGCAAACCCTTACGAAGCTTTTTTGGAAAGTTATCGCCATATAAAAAGACTTTTAGTTTTGGTTCGAAAATAATGGATTTACTTCGAATTACGAAATCTTCGCAACCAGACCTTGTAGAATGTTCTAGTTTTCAGCTATAGATAGCTTTTGAAAAACTGATTACGTTTTTGTACAACCGCAATGTTATCCGAGGATTATTTGCAGAGCTTTAGGCATCCAGAGATATCCAAGGTTTCAAAACTCAAACAAATTACTTTTAATACAAATATACCAAAAACTAACTTAAGTCCAAAATTTGAAGTGGTTTAGGCTGCAGACCGATGTACAGGCAGACAGACAGAATTGCGAGATCCAATTTGCTCACGTTCTCTATCATTGTTATGTTAGGGAAAATTATAGTCTGGAATTCGATTTTTTGGAATCCTAAACTTGCACTATACTTACGGTGACCATTTTTTCAAACACGAAAAAGAGGACAGGCAAAACATTAATACAGTTATACTGTTTTAAATTATGATAAAATTAAAACCTCAACTGGTAGCAAGTAAAAGGAGTTTGGTCAAAGATTTTTTTAAATTGGTATGGGTAACATGTTGCATTGCAATAAGTGTTTTGCCAGTAAAATATTGCATTCTCTGGAAAATATTTGTTCATTATTTCTTAGCTGCTCAGCCGTAATTACAATTCTTGTTTTTAGTACAAAATGTAACCATCCAACTGGTGATTCAATTATCATTAAATGTGTCTTGCAGGTTTTTACAAATGATGTCTCAGTTTTCCCATGGAAGTTCCTTAACATCGAATATTTGTATACCTAAAATATAATATATTTTTCATTGGCATCACCATTAACCTACAAGTAATTAGATATAATATTCAACTTTAACGAACTTTATTTTTGACCTCAATCTTCTGAAGAGCCCACTGTATCCCCAATAATTTGTGGTTTATAAATATGTTTTCAAATCTATCCATGTTTTTTTCAACAAAAGTTTCACAAAAAATATCAAAACTATTTATATGCTTAAAAAAATCGTTAAATAGTAACTTATTTCCTAACCAGCTATACATTAAATACAGTAATACTTAAAGAAAATTCATTATAATTCACGCTATTAACATTTTGCTGACGGCAACATAATTAAAGGCGCTGTATACGTTCATTTCCCATTACAGTTTGAGAACTGCTGGGCATGTCAGTGTCGTTGGTTCTGTCAATGGATGACATTGCACTTCTGTCATTTGTTTGTTGTAATTGTGCCATAAATGACATTCCGCCTTCATCATCGCTCATCAGGTTGTTGTTTACGTCGAAATAAAAAGTTTTTCCTTGAATCCTAATAGTTTCTCCTCGTACCTGAATTTTAACTTTCGGATTTGTAGCTATTATATCATTTTTAAGTTTTAGTATGCGTCTTCTTCTCTCCTGTGCCGCCGCAGGATAATCCCTATGCATCGAAATGCCCGTGCTTCGTAGTGATACTGCAGAATTTATGATATGCCCCACGTCTTCTCTATTTTGCAGCTCTACAATAACGTTTTCAATTTTTGGGTTTCGTGATTGCATTGATCTATTATTCTGTAGTTTCTAAAAAGGTATACAACTTTCAGGCTATGGTTAAATAGAAAGTTATAACCGCACAATTTTTGGAAGATAAGACCTGTATTAAGCCATACGAATTTTGTTCAGGGGGCTCTTCAGAAGTGTGAGGTCAAACATTAAGTTTGGCAAGCTTCAAGATTAACTAATTACTGACAAATGGTGGTGCCAATGAAAAATCTTGTATTCCGTAAAATTTGTTAAACTGTTAGCCAATATTTTGGTTTCAAAATTGTAAAAAAAAAAATCAATTATGGACAGGGTAAGCAAAAATAAACTGGTTAAAAGTAATTTTTTTTTTCAAATTTCAAAAAATACCCATTACTCGAGAACCCCAATGATTTGGTATGGACAAGTTACCATATTCTGATAGGTCATGATCTGGCCTTTAACCAGTCTCAGTTTGAACCATTGTTAATGGGACACCCTTATACGTTCCCACCTATTAGCTTCGAGTATCGACCTCTCTACAGGCAAAATGCAAAAGAAATTTTTAAATTTTGAAAAAACAGTATGTAATTATCACCTCTGCTGTCTAAACTAAAAAAAAAAGCACTTGATAATTTTTTTAGAGAAGAAAAATAATTTTTAGGAGAAAAAAAAGGACATTGAAAGGACAGTTTAGGAAAAAACGTACAATATACTGTCCTCTTTTAGAAAACCAATCAGAAAGGACACAAATGCTTGAAAGAGGACTGTCCTCTCAAAAAGAGGACATATGGTCACCGTAACTATACTACGTATATCGCAAGTAAAAACTGTATACTTCTTATCTGGTAAGGAGGTGAGGGTATGTTTTCCCTGTCCTGACTATGTATAGTTTCCGATTGCCTAAAGTTAATTTTCAATTTGTAATGATGACTTCATCTATTGGGCCTGTTTTATAAGAAATACGTTACATAATTTTCATTCGATAAAGGATTGATCAATTAGATACCATACAAAAAACCACCCACTTAAAACGTTGGCGCCCACGAGCGCACCATGCCGGTTGCTAACTACCTGGTAGTTCTTTCCTTCTTCTATTCATGGATGGATGAATATTTCCCAACTTCTGCAGATGCTTTTTTTTATAGAATACTGGGTTAGGTAAAGGTATAGATATTTTTGTGTTTTCCTCCTCTTCAATAACAATGTCACTTAATCCACCACTTGAGACACGCTTCCCTTGCCACCATTAGAACTATAAGAAATCAATCCATATTTATAGACGATAGACCCTATAACTAATTTGAAAAAAGAAAATTTCAAGTATAATTGATTTTCTGTTTTGTTCAAGATATTTTTCGAGAGGCTCTTGAGTTTGTTGACATCCTTATCGCTGTTGTTGAGATTTAATTGGGCAGGTGGTGGGCGACAAAGTAATTTAACAAAAATGGTAGTTAGGCATGTTTTTTATATGGATGCTTAATTAAGGTAAAATGGAATTTATTCAATTGTGGAAATATGAAAAAAAAAATACAGAATATTGAAAACAAACAAAACAAATTATAATGAAAAACAATTTTTATGGTTTCCCAGGTAGGGTAGGTAGGTATGAATCTATCCCATACCCCCGACGACGACGCGACGTCTACAATCAGGATCCCTACCCGTATTATATTCATTGTAGGAGTGAAAAGTTTTTTTTACTTATTGGAAAATAATTTTCAAAAGAAATTTAATCACAAATTAATTTGATTTATGTTTTGACGACAAAGTTTCATATTTCTGTTGTACCTACCTATAGGTATACAATTATGTGTGTCTGTTAATACCTCATGATCTTGCATTGAGGAGAACTTGATTATATATTAGCAATCAAAGTTTTGACGTAAATGTATAATGTAAGGAATATATGCAGATATCTAAGTAACTTTGTCTGGTATATGTATGTATTTTGATTGAAAATTAATTTGGTGGAAGTTGAGTAAACATGTTTTAGAATGAATGTCTGGGCGTTATTTCTCGTCAATGTGGCCTATACGATACGTAATAAGACCTACGTAATAAGACCAGATCTCTAACCTGGCCTTTTGTTTCCTTTCTAAAATAGAAACAATGCCAATTTTTCTTAAATTCCTAATAGTGCGGGAGGCGACCGTAGGTTTACCTATCTCATCGCGGCTGCGGAAAGGAATGATGCCATAGCATAGCTTTAGTCTTAACATTAACAAAACCTCTGATCTTTTTAGTTTTGGTCTCTTTAAAATCAGCGCAGCGTTGAAAAGCACCATAAAAACATGTGTCATATATGATTAGATTGTATTATAACAAATTTTTCAGCTTGATAAACTACCTCCTCCCCCTGTCCACATCTTTAATTGCGTCTATACAAAAAACCAATGCGGGGATTTTGGGGGACTTTGGATATGTTGTTGAGGATAAAATTCTGCGTCGATGCCAGCAATAAAATTTCATGAATTAATTTGTTGCCACTTGCCAATATTAAATTTTCTATCTTTCCTAGACTAAATTGAACAGTTTGTGTTACAAATCTACAAACCTGTGAGAGCACACCAACTGACAACATAGGCACCTGCCTGGCGACTGAGCATGCCCTACCTAAGCGGAGCGACGGAGTCACTTGAGCGGGACAGATGACCCGAAAAGGGAGTTAAAAATTAAAATCCTTAATCCTATGAAGCGGGCCACCCAAAGTACTGTTTAGTACAAAAAACTTTGATAACAGAAACATACCGACTGACAACAGGCGCCTGCCAGACGACTGAGCATGAGCAGAGCATACCCTTAGCGGAGCGACGGACGGAGTCGCGTGAGCGGGACAGAGGAGAGAGGACCCGAAAAGGGAGTTAAAATCCTTGAACCCTCAAAGCGGGCCACCCAAAGTTTTTTTTTAATCGAAAAAAAAACATCCTAATTCGCAAAAAAATTCCCAAACAAAATCCACACATCACACAACACTCTTACCATAGCGAAGTTGGTGAGTAGTAGAACTGTCAAAATAATTGTATAATTGTTTTATTTAGTGACAGCAGATTTCATGCATATTGAATGCAATTTTGTAGCTTCAAATGTTTATTCAAAATTAAAATTAAAGTTTGCTCATATTAAAATTGTTAAATTTAATCTATCCCAAAAAAAAGTATTGGCGTGTGAAAATGTATATGTTTTCTTAAGGGAAACTTTAGTAGTGTGAACAAAATGCAAAAATCGAAAATGACAATATTTTTTAATCATATTTAGTGTTGTTTCTTTACCGTAATATTTAAAAGCTATTCTTAGGCGTGCTACCGTACCTAATGGAAAGTCGCTCAAATCTCAAATTTCTCAAAATTCTGTCGGTCTGTCCGTCTGTTTGTCCGACTATTTTGGCTGAAGCGATTTTCTTCAAATTTTGAACTTTAGTTTATTTGGGGATTTCTTAGACGGGAAATTGAATCTTTTTTTGTTTGAAAAATAACTGTACCTGCCATACAACCAATATACAAAAAATTATTTATTTCAAAAACGGCTCTAACGATAATACGAAATGCTATTATTAATATAATAAATATTTTGGTGATAAAATAAAATATTTATAACGGTTATTAACGGTACCTGTCATAGAACCTTTTTTTTGGTTTTCAAATTTTTAAAAAAATATTGATTTTTTCTTATTGAAAATTCAATATCTTGAAAACGGGTTTAATTTTGTGCAAAATTGTATTTTATTAAATACTAAAAGTTGGCATACCAATAGCTAGAAATTGACAATAAATTTTATTAATTAACATGTCGTTGAAACTAAAGTGTTAAAAAGAAGATTAAATGTAAATAATTAAATAATTTTATTATAAATTTATTACTTAAATAGCTAAAATTACCATTTTAAATGGCAAGAACTCAAAAAAGCTTATGCTCTCTGATTCGGTTGATAAATATGCATTAATGAAAAAAAAATCAAAAATCGTAATATGTTTTTTGAAAAGCCCAACAAATTTTTATTTTTGAATATTGTTTAAACTAAAATAGGCCTCCTGTATAAATTGGGTTGAAATTGGTGAAAAAATTAACAAATTAATAACCATTATCCGGGAACATCATAGGGCAAGTATGGTTTCGTGTCAAAAAAAAGTCGAGGTTATAATCAAAAGCAACATTACGATGATGAAGAAGTCCAAGAAAGTGATTGTCTTCAAGACGTCCATCAGTCTGTTTTTCTGTGCGTCTGTATGTCCTCATGTACGTCGAACGGTTGGACGGCCTTGTTTTAAATTTGGTGTTAAGTATTTCTATGTGACACCCTGAATTGTTTTAGCTTATCTAGAACGGGTAACTGCCATACGAAGCTTTAGATTTTATCAAGTTTTCTCGTAAACGGCTCAAACGATTTTAATTAAACTTCATACTTCTGATCTCCAGACTATTTCTAATAATACTGTTTACCACGTTCTTACAAAAAAAGGAAAAAATGTTCTGAGTTTTCTTTTGAAAAAATTGTCTTTTTTATACTTATTTAGTTATATTCCCTCATATGATTTTATCACAACAAAAACATAACTGTTAAAAAAGTAGCCAAGTTCTTCTAATACAAACACCTTTGCGTAACAAGTCAGCCGTATAAAGTAATGAGATCTAAAAGTACGCCAAGTACCAAGTTCTAAGTTTAATAATGTAAAATATCAAATATTTTAAGTAGAGTAATATCGAAGAACCTTAAAATTATTAGAGTCATCTATTATTTAATGATAACTGACTTAAATTGAGTTGGTTTACTAGTCAAGCATACTAGCATTATTATTATTATTTATTTCATTTCAAAATTGAGTAATTAGGTAAAAAAAGAAAACTTGTCAAGTAAACCAAATCAATTTAAGTCAGTAATCATTAAATAATAGATGTCTCTAATAATTTTGAGGTTCTTCGATATTACTCTACTTAAAATATTTGATATTTTACATTAATAGACTTAGAACTTGGCGTGCTTTTAGATCTCATTACTTTTTACGGCTGACTTGTTACGCAAAGATTTTTGTATTAGAAGAACTTGGCTACTTATTTAACATTTATGTTTTTGTTGTGATTTCACTACTTTTTGCAAAGGTTCTTTTTATCAGGAAAAGTGGGTGGAATAAACGCCCAATGAGAGCCTCATAAGTAAACTATGTTTTTAATTTATGCCTTTTGTATATGTATACAACAAGTCCTACACATCTGCCAATTTTAATAAGTAAGAAGTGCTCCATTGAAATGATAATAATAATTGATAAGGAGTGGGTGGATGAAACGCCTCTGCATGAAAAATTTAAAGATTTTAACTTTTTCTTTGTATACACCTGAAAACGAACCGCTTTAACAAATTTCATAATCCTGCCCCAAACGGAAGTGCTCTGAATATATTTAATATTAATTCTGTGAAAATGGGTAGTTGCCACGCCCACTGAATGTTAAATCTCAAATTTTTAATTTTCCCTTTGCTTGAATGTCAAGTCCTATCCTACCAGAAGTGCTCCATATAATTGATATTAATTCTGCCAAAAAATGGGCGGATGCCACGCCCTCTGAATTTAAAATCTCAAATTTTTAAATTTTGCATTTGCTTGCACTTCTAGCCCTACCGTTCTACCAAATTTCATAATTCTACGACAATCAGAAGTGCTCCTCATAACTAATATCAATTCTATTCATATGGACGGCTGCCACGCCCCTGAATGTAAAATATTAAATTTTAAAACTGTTCCTCTGTCTGCACTCTAAGCCCTGCCGCTGTACTAAATTTCATCATTCCACGACAATCAGAAGTGCTCCAAATAATTAATATAAATTCTATGGAAATGGGCGGGTACCACGCCCCCTGAATGGAAAATCTTAAATTTTCCTTTGTATACACCACAGGGCCTACCGTTGTGCGAAATTACAAGATTCTACGATGTCGGGAAGTGCTCCATAATTTTGATGAGCTGTCAGTGAGTCAGTCACTCAGTCAGTCGGTTACGGTTTTTGCGATTTTTGCAGTCATCAGGAACCCCCAGTGCTGAAGAATTGAAATTTGGTGAGTTGCCTAAGCCCGGTGAGCTTAGCAAATGCTGCGAGCTTGAAGTTTCTGACTTTATTGGTACTGAAATTAGAGGGGGGGGTCGAAAATTTTGCGATTTGAAATTTGTATAATTATTTTTTTTTTTCTTACGAAGAAATAAAATCAAAGAAAAAAATTTTTTTATCAAACTTTTTTTCAAAATATGTTTGTATTATATAAAGAAAAATCTAAATAGCTATTTTAACATATTTTTATTATTTTTATTTGTTAACGATATTGTAAACCATCGCTTTTTCTACACTGTCAATGTCTAGCTGCATTCTAATTGTGAGCTATGAGAGCACCTTTTTTTTTTAATGAAATGAAATCCAACATGATATTTTTATTTAATAAATTTGCATTACCTTATTGACTAAAACTTTCAAAAACCTGTTAGTTTTACTTATAGGTTAGAAGAATTCAACAAATACGACGTGATGCAATGTATTGAGAAAATTAGAGACAGGATTTTAGTTTAGAGTATAATACCTACACAACCTTTAATTGAGTATACTTATAGGTTTTGTTTTCAATAAACGGAATTGGAAACGAATTTTTTTTTGATTTCGTTGATAGGAAGCTTTAATATGTGTTTTTGTCAAATTGTTCGACATTTTTGTTTAAAATAAAACTCGAAGATAAGCACAATACCTGCCTAACCTAACTTACAGAACAAGCAATCATCTAGAGCTGTTCAACTAGAGCTGTTGGTACCTAGTCAATTGGCAGAAACGTGAATGCCTGGCTAAATTAAACATCTTATGTAGGTAAAATATGTATGTAGCTATATATGTACATATAATCGAGATATAAATTTATTTTTGAAGACCTAAAGCACACGTGTAACATTTCTATTTAACTTGTCACAAAGACGAACAACACACGTCAAAATGTCTTAATTTTCCCGAACACGTACTCCAACACAACGGATAATCATCATCAAAATATTTCCGACAGCTCTCACAAGTCACAACCCACTTATTTTTTTTTACCGATACTTTTCCTCCCCCAGAAGAAATAAAAGAAAAAAAAAATTAAGCTCGAAATAAAACAATCAAAATAGCTTCAACATTCATCACTGCAATTAAATAGAGATCAAGATATCCATTACGCATATCTAGGTATAAGTAAAAAAAAAAAAAGAAGACAAAGTTTCTATTGAACTTAATGCCAAGTCACGGAACACCTTTTTACTTTCCTCGTGTTAGCTAGGTATGATGCCTCGAAGCTCATTCAACTGTAACTCGTCTATAATGAGGATGACGTATTTGAGTGTATAAATGTCATTTTAGTTCATTGGAAGACATTACTCTTCTATACGAACAGCCAACACAATTCCTTGGAATTTTAGATAATTTTCATTTTCTCGGTTTGTCAGCTAGCATTCATCATTATCACGTATCTAGGTACTACATAGGTAAAGGTATCTCTCTAGTTGTTAAAGAGTTGATGGGCTTTGGTCGAGTACTTGAGTATGAGTACACAATGTATTTTTGTGTAAATGAGCATGTTTCGTTCGGTTTTACTATCTACGACTTTGATTTCGTGGTCCTCTTGAACTTCTTTCTTTTTTTTTATTTTGTTTTCTAAATGTAACAGATACGCACAACACAAGGCGCGCAACCTTACACACATCCTAAGTGCAATCGTTGCATGTCAACAGCATGGTCCTCCTTTTTTACATAACGACTGTTGCCAACGAAGATTGGAAACAGAGAGGTAATTTATACAAATATCATAACATTTTGTTCAGCAATCTCGAGAACAGCTTGACGGATGATGGTGACATTTAACAAAACTTCTTATTTCAAGCACACATTGATTCATTAAAACTCAGAACTAAGAGATTCTTGGAAGGCAAGCATACATTATAGGTAATGGGATGGGCATGGGATTTTAGCAATAAAGTTACTTAAGATAAGACTTTCACCGTTTTTGGTTCTATCTGTTATTCAAATTTCAATACGCTAGTAAAAACTACATTTTATAGGAATATGTAGTAGTTTGCAGTATTTTAAAAATTTAACCACAAAGTTCTGACTGGCGCCCGAGCAGGGACTGATCTGATCGATCATAAGCTCTAATTCGAATATGCATCATAAGCTAAGTTGTCAGTGGACTACAGTTTTATCAAGCGACAGTACAAAAATAATTATTACAAACATTCTTGGCAACAATGATTTATTATATCCCCCTTTAATCTGTGTGGTGTGTTTTGTTCTAGAATTCACTTTTGTCACTGATGGCCTGAGGCGGTGTTGCCCTTTAATGTTAAGCATATATATTTTTATAAAGCAACTTTGTCGGCACTTTAAGTGGAGTAGTAGGTACATCTCTCTGGATGAAGGGTAGATCAGGTGCCCCTACATCATGCACTGCATACGTTCGATTTTTGTTAGCTTGAATGTTTGCATATATATATACATACCTACAACCACCGCGACATGGTAACGAGGTGGAAATGAATTTCAAAAAAAAAATGTACAAAGTAAAGTAAAATAAAAATAAAAGCAACAAAATAGACCAAGTGCCGCCGCTGGTGCTTGACTGCCTGACACATATCCAAGAATCCATCACTCAAAATTCGAGAGAAAGGAACTTTTTTATAGTAGGTAGGTAGGTATAGTATATGCGCACACGACCTACAACTAACAAAACACGTGTGCATTTATGTGCATTTGTACATTTATAAAGGTGTATGGCTGTATGTTAGTCAAGTAGCAGGCAACTTTTAACAGCAGCACTCAGTGCCAAACAAAACTAGGCTATATAATGCATAATGTGCTACCTAGAGAGCTATTGCCAGGCATAGTCTGCATGTTTTATTATTGGTAGAATATTAGAGCGGAGGTTTATTGGTTATCCGGTTAAGGTTTTCCATTGTGCGGATTCTTTTTTTTTTTTTTTTTTTTTTTTTTCATTTTTGATTGTTTCAATGAAAATTTGAGCTTAAGAAAATATTACATGTGGACTTTTCTAACTTCTAAGTGCAAATTTGTCAATAGTCAGTTAAACCTCAGATAGTACTTTATTCTACGAATAAAACAAAAATTTGTTCCTATTGCTATAGGACGTATTTATTTCTCTGATGGTTTAACTGATGAATGAAGAATCGGCTTTTAGTCATACACTGCAGCTTCATTTGTGTATTATATTATTTAGATTCAATTCAATATTTATTTGAACAGCCTTTCACTTTGAAATGTTTAATTATCAATATATTTGGGCCATCACACAATGGTTCTATTTTGAGCTGATCTAAAGCCAGACTAACTTTTCCTTCAGTCACACACGGGCTGAGCAAAGCTGGCTGAAAATTCTGTGTACATGAACCGGCTTTAATTGTATTAGTATACTCTCAGTTTGAGAATCGAAAAAAAAAAATTTCCTTTAAAATTTTCAGTTTAGCATGACAACAGATTTGTTTCTTTTTGCCTAGAAACGAACAACTGTGTATGTATTAGTAATTGACCTTTGTTAGTCCGCTCAAACCAAGGATGAACATTTCAGTCGTTTCTTCCCTCACACTTCGCCTCCCTTGCCAACAAACTTTCATTTTCCCAGCTTAGTCTAGTTCAAAATTGAGCCTGTTATAAACTAAGTCCTCTGACCACTTAATTTTTAAAAAATGCCCATAAAATTGATAATTTAAAATTTTTTGACTGGCCGTTTTGTCGTATGTGAAAGGACGTTCTAATGTTTCAATAAACTTAGTTTTTACCACTATTTGCTTCAAAAAATGTCGTGCCGAAATTATTATCATTTTATTCCGTAGTTTGTAGAATCACCCATATATTTTAAATTATTAAATCAATTTGTTCACCCTTTTTTGCATCAGAAAATTGCACTTTTGCATTCCCGTGAAGTTGGCCGCCAAAGTTTTTTTAAAAATTGATTTTTGTTTAGAGTTCTGGGAAGATTTGAAAGAGTTCTTGCCCAAAAATAGCAAAAGTTCCCGGTAATTTTGGCCAAAAACAGAAAAAAACTATAGATATTGGGGGCCAACTTCCCGCGGCTCCACTTTTATCAGGAAAAAGAGTTCTGATAAGAAATTTCTGTTCTTGATGAAGAGTTCTGGAGTTCTCAATGGGTTTTGGAAATAGTTCTGCAAAATTAGAATTAGAAAAATTAAAAATTTTAGGGGGCGCTAACTTCACACTTTGTTATTTCTATTTTGTCGGAGTTCTGTAGAGTTCTGGGGAGTTCTGTTAAGAGTTCTGGGTAGCCCTACAAAAGTTCTAAACAGAACTCTAACAAACGTTTTTGTCCGACTTATACATACAAAGTTATAGGCTTCAACAAAGTACCAATTTTTAAGGGGCCCCCAATTTTTATTGGCCCCCAATATAGTTTTTGTCTGTTTTTGGCCAAAATTACCGGGAACTATTGCCATTTTTGGGCAAGAACTCTAGAACTCTTTCAAATCTACCCAGAACTCTAAAAAAAAATAAATTTTTTGAAAATTTGGGGGCCAACTTCACGGGAGTCACTTTTGCTAAGTTTGGTAACTTAAATAAAAATTAAGTTTTGTTCTTAACCCTAGCTTACGTCACGCAAAATAATGCAATAACCAAACTTGGGGTTCGCGTGAACCCCAAAGATGTTATGCACATCTTATTGTTCAATATTTACAAATTGATGCATTGTCTCTATTTGTTATTGATTAAGTTGACAGTTGTGGTGTGTTAATCTGACCAGGTGCCACATTTGTCCAAGAGCAGAGGACAGGAAGAGCAAAACTCCATGTGATGTTTGTGGAAAAAAATGTCGTCTTCGCCACAAAAACATCGACTGCGTCAAATGCCTCCAAAAACTACCACCGGTTCCAGAGTGATTGACTGTTTCAATATTAGTCTATCTTCATTTTGTAAATCATTATCTATTGTTATTTATTATATATTCAAATGGTTCAATAGATATATTCACTGTTCAATAACACTACAAAGTAAAATAACTTTTTTTAAGATTTAGATTTTAATAATTTAACACCAAGTAGGGACTTTATTATTCTGTTTATAAAATTTTAAATCACATACCTACGAATATGTACAAGTTCATACATATGTATGTACCTCATAATATGTGTTTAAGTTCGTTATAAGCGGAATTGACTTTATTGAGTTGTAAAAAATAATTTCTTAACCAAAAGCTTACACTATTAATGATTATTAAAAAAATCAACTGAACCGTTTTTAAGAAAATCAAAACCTAACAAAAGAATGGGTCTGCGATAGAAACCTACCATTGACAACCATTTTTATAAAGCAAAATACAAAAGGAAGCCTTTCTCTAATAAACTAACACTATTTCAAAAAATTTGTAAGATTCTCAAAATTAAGGAAAGGTCAATGTAAAATTAGCAACTTATAAAATTCTACACAAAATATAAGAGCAATACATTTTGGAAAAAGAAATTGGGCAATCGTTAAAATAACAATTAACAAGGAAATTTTCGTAAATAAGTTAAAAATATATTGAAAAGATTGAATTTCGACCTATACCTACTTTTAGGAATCATGGGATCGTAGTTTTTCTATAAATCACCTCAAATAACAGAACCTTCACAAATATCAAACAAAAAAAAAGAGATGTTTTTTTGCACATTTTTCCTTAAGTGTGTATAGCCTTTCAAAAATTGGCTCCTTACCTTTAGCACCTCATATATGGGATGTTCGCAAAACAAGTATGCCATCTAAAAGGTCAGTAATTGGTCAAAAAAGGTCAACTAGTTTCAGAAATTGGCCAGCCAAAGGAAATTTGTAGTCAATAGTTAAAGTTTTTCAAGGTCACCAACTATTTTTGGCAACGCATTTATTGGATATTCGCAAAAAAGTGTACCATTCGAAAGGCCACCGACCTGTGATAAAAGGTCAGCTAGTTTCAGTAATTGGTCAGCCATAAGTTTTTCTTAATGAAGACTCATACTGTAACCTTGAAAAAATCTTAAAAAATTCATTAAAAAAATCCTATGACTCACCAATTTCTGAAACTTGTTGACCTTTTATCACAAGTGGCCTATCGAATGGTACACTTTTTTTGTGAATATCCCATAATTGAGGTGCCAAAAATAGATGGTGACCTTGAAAATCTTTAACTATTGATTACAAATTTCCTATGGCTGATCAATTTCTGAAACTAGTTGACTTTTTTGACCAATTACTGACCTTTTAGATGGCATACTTTTTTTGCGAATATTTCATATATGAGGTGCTAAAGGTTAGGAGCCTCAAAAATTCCAATAATTACTACAATTATTGCTAATGTTATCTTTCTCTCTGTCTATATCTACAAGTTTTTCTGTTTGCTTCACGTTGTGACATAATGCTTGCAACACTAAAAAAAATTTCCTTATTATTTTATGTTTTTCACGTACAACCAATCTTACTTTCATAACATTATTACCGCATATACCTAAACACAATTGGATCTCACTTTTACTTCAAAATACAAAACCATTGTCATAAATTTTCATCCAAAATAATGGAAAACTATTCCAATATCAAGTGTTTTAATATATTTGCTGCATGCCACACTTGCTATATTACACCATAATATTCACTTCACTATCAACCCGTGAACAAAGCAAAAAAAAACAAAAATAACGATGACATCACGATCACTTTATTGCATTTACACGTCAATATTATTTTTCCAATTATTTCGTTTTGCCAAAAGATGCCAAAGCTGAGCAAGGAAAGTATAGCTCTAAGTTCCATCAAAAAACTCAGGTTGAATCCAGCGTTGTCCTGTGATGGCATGTAACAAGCATTGACTCCCTCTTAGTCTGATGATGGGGATTTTGGCATGATCATGGCGTGATCCACGTTTTGTTAATTTCAAACCTCACTTAGCCTTTTTCTTGTCGCCATCTTTTGACAGCTTCACATAGCATCGTCATTGACATCATCATCATCATCATCATCATCATCATCATCATCATCATCATCATCATCATCATCATCATCATCATCATCAACATCGTCAGCCTTACCACAAATTCCCTAACTTATTGACACCTAGTTGAAGCGTGTGAAGAGCATTATTATCATATCGTCATCGTTATCCATTTGGTTGGAGTTGTTGGTCGGAGCCGGAGGAGAGTTGGAGGAGTGTACACAATTGCATTCAATAAACGTGATATGTTAATCATAATGTCGAGCGGTTAGTGTTGAACAGCGATGAGGAATCAAGTCGTTCTCGAATGAAAGTGATAGCTGCAGTGCTTATAGGTTTTGCACGTTCGTAATATGCGCTCACGATTTTTTTCTCTTAGGCGCTTACCTCTATTTTGCACTAGAAGGGAATTGTTGGAATATTAGTACCATAATACCACAAAAAGAACACATCTTCGTTGAGTAGGTACAAGACATTTTCCACGAGTTAGTAGTAATCTCGGTTTTCTGGAAAAAAACAAAACAAAAATAACAATAAAAGGCGTTTACATATTTTAATGATCATTTTTACATTTCTTAGGATCTTGGCTTCTATATATGTATAGGTTAGGTACAGGGTGTCCCAAAATCACCGACGCAGTAGAAAACCATGGGTTCCTGAGGTCATTTCAAGTCGAAAAACTTAAGAGGTAATTTGCTCGTTCCGCTCCGTTTTCGACTTATAACGGTTTTTTATGATTTTTATTGGTTTTCCCTTTAATTTTGCCAAACTACAACTGATTTAATTTTTTTTATTTTATTTAATCAAGAACAGTTAGAAAAACCAACCTAAAAATGCTTAAAAAATGTGTCCCCCAATTTATTTATCAAACACATTTTGTTCTTGATTAAATAAAACAATATTAAAATCAGTTGTAGTTTGGCAAAGTTAAAGGGAAAACCAATAAAAATCATAAAACCGTTATAAGTCGAAAACGGAGCGAGAACGAGCATATTACCTCTTAAGTGTTAGACATTAGACAATGTATATAAATTAGAATAGCTCAAAAAAAAAAAAATCTGTAAGTAAATAAGTTTAAAATTTTAAGGTTTAGAGGTTATATTCTTTTGCCCCTACAAATACCCCTAGATTCTTGACAAAACATTAAGGGCATTTATGAAAATTGTGTTAAATAATAAGTACCTACTTATGGCTTTAAAATTTTTGAAATTTTTGCAGATGAGTATCAGCTCAACTTATGAAAATGTTGATCAAATTTTGATTTAAAATAAAGAAGAAAAAATCATTTTTTTTGATTTTGTCCGCCGGCTTCAGTGGGCAGGAAGTGTAATTTTTAAACTTGAAATTCAAATAAAAGTTCATTAACCGTTAAGCTTAACAAAAATATGTGATTTTAAATTATCGCGATAAACTTTCAAATTAAAAAATTATTTTCTTTGGAATTATTATTAACAAGTCCTTCCCATCATAGAACCATCACTTTTCATATTTTCGACTTTCCATATTTACATAGATAAACTGATTTAATTTTATTGAAAAATCAATTTTTGCTCAACAAATTAGCATTTGCAAATATTCATTTTATGGTGAAAAAAGTTTAAAAATTAAAAGAAATTAAAAATTTTCACCGTTAAAATATTACTTAAGTGGAATTTCCAATAACAAAATATCAATGCGATTTAAGCGGTTAATCTAGTTTAAAGAAGCTTCAAATTTTGTCAAAAACAAAAAATTAAAATTCTTAGATTTTAGAAGACAAATTTTGTGAGCTTTTGTTAGCAGAAGCTTAAATATTAAAAAAACATTAGAGCTACAAATTATGTGTTGGAGAAGAAAATTATCATTTCAAAATTATCGTTTCTGGCAAATCAAACAAAATGGAAAATCTAATTTTGTTTAAACTTGATATTCAAATAAAAATGTATGTAAAAGTGAGCACAAAAAGCTACACAATTTTCGGCATCAAGAGAATAATTGTTATTTTCCAGTTTTCGTCTGCTAGTTACAGCTATTGCAAATTGCCGTCCGCTATCTTAGAGGAATTTTCAATAACTTAAAAATTAAGTGAGCTATTAATTTGCAACAAATAAGCGTTTAATAAGCTGCGAGAACAGATGATTCCGCCACAATGTGTTCGCCAAAATAAGAGACGTCAAGAAATCAAATGGATGGGTCACACATATTTTAGCATGACTTCTCAACGGTACCTAGAACTGAGATGTTATACACATCACAAATGTTCTCGTACACCTACATGAAAAAAATTAATTTACGAGAGTGGATCAGAAACAGAATTCTAGGTTAAGAAATATTGTATGAACAACATTCTGCATATCAGAATTATGTGCATTAAAATTTTAAGTGTAAGATTCTGTTTTCCAAAATGCTGTATGTATTTTGAAAAAGAATTCAGTGAAGCCGTGTTTTTTGAAAGAGTGACTAGCAACTCAGTAAAAGTGTTACATAGAAAACACAAACAAAATTCTCTATAATAATTTGTTTTGTTATTGTTTTGCGTGTAAACATTTTGCTGAGTTACTTGTCGCTCTCTCAAAAAACACGGCTAGAGATATTTTCAAACTTGATTTGTTTTGTTTACAAAACTACTAGCTTTAACAGCTTTAACCATGTATCTACTTCCAGTTAGTGGCTTAGACCCCTTAGCACCTCATATATGGGATATTCGCAAAAAAAGTATGCCATCTAAAAGGTCAGGAAATGGTCAATAAAGGTCAGCTAGTTTCAGTAATTGGTCAGCCATAGATTTTTTTAATAATTTTTTTTTTTTAATTTTTAAGGTTAAAACTGTTTTTAAAACTCAATTTATGGGATACTCAAAAAAAATATATACCATGTGAAAGGCTACCTAAACCTCATAAAAGGTCAACTAGTTTGAGTAATTGGTTAGCCATATTTTTTTTTTCATGAATTTTTAAATTTTTTTTTAAAGTCGTAGACTCTTATACTGCCTTGAAACAAACTTTAAAAATTAATTTAAAAAAAAAAACTATGGCTGACCAATTAGTGAAACTAGCTGACCTTCTATCACCAGTCGGTGCTCTTTTAAATGAAACACTTTTTTGCGAATATCCCCTAAATTAGGTGCTAAAAGTCTAATACGACCTTAAAAAAAAAAACATTAAAAATGATTCTGGGGTCGACACTTACTAGTAACTTCCCATCGGTGCAATTGAAAACCAGTGGTGGTTTCTAAGAATCTTACTTACAAAACTTTTTTTTGCTATCTCTTCTCGGCAGCCAATTATTTCAAAACAGACTATTGGCTAAAAAAAATACAAAAAATCAGGGGAGTGTACAAAAAGTCAAATTAAGTGTCATATGCAAAATTTCGATTTTGAAGCGGTTTCGATGGTAAGAATTTTTCGAATTAAAACATTTTTGAAAAGTTTTTTCTTGAAACATTTCTTAATTTTTAGCTTTTTAAAGGGTGGTTTTAAAAATTTCAAAATTACACAACATTAAGATGGTATAGGTATACTATTTGGTAAGAGTTTGAAATCGATACCATTGTTTTTTTTTTTTTTTCAAAATATTTGAGTTTAAAAACATTTGTTAAGAATTTTAAATAGTTTTTTGTCCAGTTTTGTTGCTCTAAAAAAAACTGTTTATTGAATTTAAAAAAAAAACTTACCTGTTGTTGAATACGTAAAAAAAAAATAGACTGGGTTCGGAATCATTTTTAGTTCTTGAAATAATTGAGACGAAAATTATTTTTCAACAGTTTTCCTTAGTTTAAAAAAAAGTGTCTCTTGAATTTTTTTTAATATTTACCCATTTGGTATTGTGTAATTATGTGTAAAATAAAATTAGTCTGAAGTGAATATCTTATTCCGTTCTTGAGATATTCCAGACAAATGACATTTTACAGCTCATTTTTAAATTGCTTTAGTAAAAAAACGGTTTATTGAATTTGTTAGAAAACCTTTTCAGCACGTTATGACAGTATTATCTGCAACATTAAATGTATCCTAGGTCGATATCTTTATGCGTTTTCGAGATTTGGTGGACGAAAAAAGTACCCCGAACGTACGTACATACACACATACAGACATCTTGTTAAAAACGACGGATTCTGATTCTAGAGACCTCAAAACGTGAAGATATGTCAAAATTTTCAATTCGACAAATCGCACCAATTACAATAACTTCCAATGGGAAGCTTAAAATTCATAAAAAAAAACTATGGCTTACTAATTACTGAAATTAATTGACCTTTTATGTGGATTTGGTTAACTTTTAAATGGTGTGGGTTTTTTTTTTAATATACCATGAATGAGGTGATAAAAAAAGTTTTGACCTTGAAAAAATTTTAAAAATTCATGAGAGAAAACCTATGGCGCTATGGCTGACCAGTTACTGAAACTGGCTGACATTTTATCACGAGTCGGTGGCCTTTCGAATTGTATACTTTTTTTTGCGAATATCCCATATAAATGAGGTACCAAAAATAGTTGGGGACCTTTAAAACTGACCAATTTCTAAAATTAGATGACCTTTTTTAACCATTGATTGACCTTTTAATTGGCATATTCTTTTCGAATATCCCATATGAAATGCTAAAGCTTAAGAGCCCCAGTTGGATTATGTAAAAGTAAATTTTGTGAAATAAAAATTGGAAATAGGTTTGATGGAGCTCAAATCAAACCAGCTTCTAGCACCATTTTACCTAGGACCTAAATTGTTTGTATTTATAAACTGCTTCATTTTAATATAGAGATCATAATCCCCGATAAAAGCCGATAAAATAGGTCCAGTACAATGGTAATACTAATAAATGGTGCACTTGAGCGTATGCGTACTTTTTTTATAAATATTTTTTTGATGTCTTAATGTAGCAAAAATTCTGTGTTTATAAATCTTTAGAAATACAGAAATTAAAGAAAATTCGTTTTGAGTCTTAAGACCATTCTTTATTTGAAATCAAAATCTTTTCAATAATGTAAGAGAGTACGTGCACTTCTTTTACATTTATAAAAACTTTTTTTTTAATAGAGTATTAATTTGAAATGCAGAATTTTGTTCTTACAGAATTTTGCTCACAGAATATTTAAATACAGAATGTTCTTTGTACGCAGCAATTTGTATAACCAGAATTTTAAATTACATTGTCTTGATGCTTTTGATTTAGCCATTATCATATACTTAATTTCTATAATTCAGCAACCAATTTGATACAAAAAACAAGAAGCTTTTCACCTTACCAGGGGCGTATACAGCTTTAGTTCTTGGGGGGGGGTCATGCAAAAAAAAAATAACACAAACTTATATTTGTTAAAAGTCAAGTGCCTTATATTTTTTTTTTTTTTCATATTTTACTGTGCGTAGCTATATAAAATAAAAGCGAAAAAATCATAATTAACTATACTAAAGGGTTTTCCAATAGGGACGGGTTGAATTTGGCAGCTCGTGGCGGCCATATTGTTTCTTTTACTTTCGGTCAAAATATCGTCTTTGAATCATTCACAACAGACAAATCATCATGGTGAGTTACAGCGTCGAGCAACACGTGCAAATGATGTTTTAGAGCAGTTAGAAGTTTATCCCAATTTTGGTCGAAAAATCATGTTTAGCGAAGAGGGCCATCTTTGGATGAATGGGTACGTGAGTAAGCAAAGTTGCCGGACTTGGGACGACACTAATCCACGCGAGATTTACGAGGTGCCAATGGATCCAAATAAAGTAACTGTTTTGTGTGGATTTTGGGCTGGATGCCTGGAGGCGTCATCGGTCCGTATTTCTTCGAAAATGATGCTGGCCAGACCATCACCGTCAACGGCGATCGCTAAAGGTCGATGATCACCAACTTCTTGTGGCCTAAATTGGATTATAAGGACACTGAAGATATATGGTTTCAACAGGATGACGCTTTGTGCCACACAGCCTTATACACAATCGATATTCTGCACGAGCGGTTTCATGGTGTGGTTATCTCGCGCCGAGGCAACGTGAATTGGCCACCAAGATCGTGTTATTTGACCCCTTTGGACTTTTTTTTGATGGGCTTTTTTAAGTCGCAGTCTATGCGAATAAGTTGCAAACCACCTCGACCCTCAAAGACAACATAATCGATGCCATCGGTCAAATTCAGCCTGATTTATGCGCCAAAGTCATCGAAAACTACATTTTCACTACGCCAATTTAGGCAATTTCGTTGAAAATATATATTTCGAACTGCCAAAGCCTATTCAAAATGAAATGAGCTACCTACCTTTACAAAAAAATTAACAAATTTAAGACGAAAACACTTTTTTGGTATTTGCAGAATTACCTCATTTTCGGTTCCAAAGAATATTAAAATAAACAACTGAGTCGAAAGAACCTTCATTAGCTGGACCAGTGAACACGCTATTCGTTTTTATTCCTGACTGCTACATTTCTTATTTCGGAGGGCCTCAGCAACAGCATACAGCAATCTCCAGTTGCCTGACCAAAGAGAATCAGTTAAGCTAGCTGTGAAAATACTGAGGAAAAAAATTTTTTGGATTCGCTTGATCATTTGTTTTGAATTTTATTCGGAATTTATTTTAATCTTATCAAAGTTTTTATTTCAGCGAATTGAAGTTGCAGGAAAAATTACTAAAATATCAAAGGTTCTGTGCACTGTTTTCTGTTCCTTAATTTTAGTAAATAGATATAAATATTCACTACTGAAAAATCAATCAAATTCAAAAATGACCACTTGTGTAAATTGCTCTTTTTACAATAGTGGAAAAACTAAAATACATTACTAACTTACTTTACTTTTGATGGCGCTCACAGCCCAGTATGGGCTTCGGCCTCAACTAACAAGCCCCTCCAGCCAGCTCTGTCCCTAGCTAGCCGCTTCCAGTTGCGCACACCGAGTGCTTTGATGTCGTCATTCACTTGATTGCACTACCTGTTACGGGTTCTTCCTCTGCTGCGTACACCATCGGGGTTGGATTCTAAGACTCGTCGGGCAGGTGCGTTGCTGTCCATACGCTCCACTTCCTCTCAAAGCACCCTAGCAGATTTTAATCCGAATCTTTCAGTGTCAATGCTTCTGACCCATAAAGCAGAACCGGGATGATTAGGGTTTTGTATAAAGTCTCCTTGGTTCTCTGAGAGAGGGCCTTACTACTTGAATGCCTCCTAAGACCGAAGAAACAGCGGTTGGCAAGAGTAATTCTTCGTTTGATCTCTGCACTGATGTCATTCTGCGATGTAATAGTAGAGCCCAGGTAGACAAAGTCCTTGACAACTTCGAAGTTATATCCCGAGTCGACGATGTTGAGATTCCTCTCTCGATGACAGCATATACTTCGTCTTGTCCTCATTAACCGCCAATCCCATTCTAGCCGCCTCCGATTCAATGCTCGCAAATGCCCATGCCACAGCTCGCTTCGTTCTGCCGACAATGTCTATGTCATCCGCATATGCAAGCAATTGAACGGAATTTTGATAGATTGTACCGCTGGTGTTGACATGTGCGTTGCGTACAATGGCTTCAAGAACGATGTTGAATAGGTTGCATGATAACGCGTCGCCTTGCCTCAATCCTTTCTCAACATCAAAGGAATCGGTGGTGTTCTTACCCATTTTGACGGAGCAGCGAGATTTCTCCATCGTCATCTTGCACAGGCGGACGAGTTTGGCAGGGATGCCGAGACTCGACATGGTTTTGTATAATTCGTCCCTTTTCACGCTATCATACGCGACTTTAAAATCGATAAAAAGATGCTGTGTATCGATCTGGAATTTCCGGGATTTTTCTAAAATCTGTCGGAGTGTGAACATTTGATCGACGGTTGACTTGCCTGGTCTAAAACCGCACTGATAGGGGCCGATCAGATCGTTGACAAAAGGTTTTAAGCGGTCACACAGGATGGCCGACAAGATTTTATAAGCGACGTTTAAGAGACTAATTCCTCAGTAGTTGGTACATTTCAGAACATCTCCCTTTTTATGGATGGGGCACACTATACCGAGGTTCCATGCATACTTTCCTCCGACCAAATTTTGCAGATGAGCTGGTGTATGCTCCTAGCCAATTTATCTCCCGCTGATGAAAATACATTACATATTCGTATTATAATTGAATACAAAGATTCTTTTTCGTTGCGTTTCAAGAATAGTGTGAACAAAGTTCACGAGTGATTTCGATATGCCTCTGATTTGGAAAAAATGTATGTCACTAAGACTGCCACCGATGGAAAAGTGAAAGGCACCTTCTAAAATAAATATGTACATCAAATATACCTAATCTTTCTTACCAGTAAGCCTTTCTGATAAAAATAATGGGCAAAATTGTTAAATTCTACGAGCGTAGTCGCTTTTCGTCAATAATTCCATCCGACTGGTCAAACGGTTCACCGCAAGGAGTTCCAAAAAATCTCCTTTACCATAGCTATTGGCTTTTGCATTATGGGATTCATAGGTTACTTTGTAAAAGTAATCCACATCCAAATCAATAACAATATTGTTCGATCGTAAATATTGAATAAGTGCAAACAAAATCCTTTCGTAATAGGTTTTCATCATAGTTTTATATATTTATGTCTTTTATCGTTAACATTAATATTTTTTGGTTAGAATAACTATAAATCGAAAGTTATCACTTTTTTGCTTTTAAAAATAATTTGTCATACAGAAATCAAACAAAACAATTTCTGTATGTGTTCTATAATGTGTTTAAAGATTTTATTTTCAGAAAAAAAATGTTCTTTTTTTTGAAAATCCTATTAGTTTTTACTTTACTGAGTGAAAATTTGGTAACAACTCCGCACTTTGATTTCTGTTTGGTTTAACAGGTTTTGGCTGTCATCTCAAAACGGAAACTAGCCTATGCATATATTTTAAGATTTGAATGTATTATCATATGAGAAGTTTGTTGTTGTGTTAAATTTCTTATTGAATTGAAGTAACCAACATTCAAATTCTCTATTGAATTCTAAACTAACAATCAAAATCCTACTAGCTTTCTAAGTAACCAACTTTCATTTTTTTTTCTATGTGGTTACTAAATAATTATTTCATATCAACAAAATAATCTTGAGTTCTCGGGGGGGGACATGACCCCGTGACCCCCCCCCCTGTATACGCCGTTGCACCTTACCATCCTCAACAACATATTCAGGTCAAATCCATTTTGCCAGCATCCTTTTGGTGTTTTTTCCTGAACAATGCCACGTATAGCTATTCCCATTACTGTTTATTGTTTCATTTGGCCGACATGTTGCACCTATCTAAATGCATTGGTAGGTACTGATTGTGACTGACATCTCTAAATTTAGGAAATTGTGTAAGGCAAAAAATACAATATGCATGCATACATAATATCCGTTGATTGTTTAACATATGACTAGGGCAATAGAATTCTATGCCAACAAAGACCTCATTGCAAACAAAACAAAAAAATTGTTAAAACTAGAAACTTAAAATCAAAAAAAATAACAACAAAAAAAATAAAAAAATAATCTCCGGACTGTGTGCTAAAAGTAAGAGTTTTTTTTGTTCCCAACTCTTTTGAAACTTTTTTGATTCATTTTATTTGCCACCAAATCGTGCTAGAGTTTTCAAAAAAAAAAAGAAAAGAAAAACAAGAAGGCAAAAAATAAAATCCAACGCGCGGTCTGGCAGCATTGATTTCATGTATCTGTCCGTACTGTGAATGCATGCATGTTAAATATCTTTGGCAGAACACTTCAGCAATACAACATGGTTGTATAGTTGCAGTGCATTGCAGATTCAAATGTATGTAGGTACCTACATATTGTTTTTCGACCGAGTAACCGAATTGTAAGCCCGGTATACCAAAAATATTCAAACGACGACATTCCGTCGAACTTTTTTTTTTGTGGTCCTAAAAATCAACTCACTCACTCTCACATACATACATACATACACACTATAGCTACAAAAACGGTCCTGGTTTATTTTGAAAATCGTGATTTTAGTTAATGGCAGTTAGATTATTGAGAAGTGGTATAGGTACCTCTGGTGGCACCTCTGCTAACCAGTTCGTTGCACCAAGGAAGTCTTTGCAGTATCTAGCTATATGTACAAACTTTAATACATCATTACATTAGGCAATTGGTATTTTTCGCTCTAGCACCGGCTTTGAACATTGAACGGCACTGGATTATCAAGCGACAGTGGCGGCGCAGCGCGGCGACACAATGTGCAAAGGTTACACAACACACCACACCAACCAGCGCCAGCACCAGAGCGTTGCAAACTTTAAGACTCCACTGAAAAATCGATGCCAAATTTAATAGGTCATACAATTTGTTGAGAGGCACAGGCACATGCAGTATAGCCAGGCACTAGGTTTACCTACTAACGTACTAAGGCACTAAGCACCTACCGCGACGATGGAAAGCGAAATGAGATCGGCATTCGGCACGTACTGTATGCAGCCAGCCAGTCCGCCACCAGCTACATCTAACAGGTTGCTCTTGCAGGCAGCCAGGTATTTTGTTGTATTTTGTTATGTAAGAATGTGTTTTTTTTTTTTTTGTTCGTTGTTGGTTTTTACTGTAAAGGATAAGCTATCTCAAACGGAAGGCGATTATTTTGTAGAAAAAGTTGGTTTAGCTAGCTGGCTAGCTGGCGTCGTAGACCGGTTGATGCTGCTTCATTATAAATTTATCGGACCTCCTACGATCTTTTGAATATTATATGGATGCAAGTAGATCAGTAACCATTGAATTGTTGCTAAATATTATTTAAAATCCTGTGTAATCGATTTGTTACACTTTTTTAACTAATTCAACGGCTTTTTTCACAAAACATATAAAATTACTGGTTAAATGAGAGAAAACAAAATTAAATAAATTAAAAAAAGCAATGTTATGTATGCTATAAAAAGTGTTATTTCTGGATTCCTTTTTTTCTGAAATATCGAGTTTTGGATGAATATTTGACTTTTCTATTTTGTATCATCGAAATAGCTAGCACCCCAACTAACATTTAAGCTTCGATTCGGCTTAAAAGAATAGGCTTTCCAAGTTCCTTAAGACAATTGTAAAGTTTATTTAAGCATAAAAAGGAGAATGTAATAGAAGCTAATATAGCTTGCATACGTGATTTCGGAAAATATTCTTATAAACACAAACACAATTCGCAAGTCATTTTAAAGTTTCAGATTGTATAAAAGCCTAAAGAAGCCGATAAGTTTTAACGAAGGCTATTCTAAATTTCAATGACACTTAGACTTGACAGATAGCTTCAGAAATGGTTGTATACAAATAAAATACAAGTTAATTGGAAGTGAGAACTTAGATAAGAGCAAAATATACTAGTCTTATAGAGGTTGAACTAAAATAAAAAAAAAAATAAAATTTTTATTTTTTTGATGTTATTTTTACTGCATTTTATCTACTCTTAAACCTGAAACAAAGCAATTATTTATTAATTATAGTATTGGAAACTATAATAAAACATAAATTATATTTTTACCTCACTAGGAATCGATTTCGGGACCTCCTACGTGACAGTCCATCACTGTAACCACTCAGCCATCTTAGATATAATTTGCAAGATGCAAAAACTTAATCAGCCTTTTCCTTTTTTAAAACTTTAAATTTTCCTTTAACTAAATCCGAGCTTCTATAAAAATTTTCACACATGAACATGAAATGTAAACGATTTGTGTAGCAGTTCCCTTGCTCCATTTTCATTTCAATAGTCTTAAAATAAATAAAGCAATAATGGATATTTTTGATAATTTCAAGCCGAAAAAACACACGGCCACTGAAGCACGATAAACAGAAACAAGGTATGCTCATTAGGTGTGTGACGTTACAATCATCTGCTAATGTTCGGAGAAAGGAGAAATAATTTTACTTTATTTGATTGTTATTATAAATTTGTCTACTGCTTATTAATAATTTAAAAAAAATTTATTTCAATACTTAAATTTGTAGTTACGGTCTTCACTTTAAATTGAACAAAAACATAAAAGCTGACCGTGACGTCACATAAATACCCAGATATACAAAAATACCGAATTGTATGTTTATCTAATGAGCATAAACCTTGTTTCTGTTTATCGTGCATTGAAGCTTATGTCTTAAAGCAACGAAAAGTAAACTTTCCGAATGCTCAAAATGACAAGTCAAGTGAAATTAATTATCTTTCTCTCCACGAGTTGAATTTATTCAATATACATGATTATAAATGTCAATAGTGTTTTTTGCAAAGCTTCTTTAAAACGACTTTTACAAATTCGAGCTTCTTTATTATAGATTGACATATTGGCCGCTTTTGGGTACGTCGTCAATGGTATCTAGATTTGTTCGTGATATTGTAATGCCTAAGAAAAAACCAGCCGACGAAAAAACAGCTGATATCAAAAAAAAATCTAAGGCTATCCCAAAAATGTTCGGATCTGTTTGGATTATACGAACAGACATCTCATCTGTTCATTTTCTTTTGTGAAGGGTCGTTTCGTTAAGTTATGGTTACGTATTCGGTTTTGGTCGTTCTAAAACATACCAGATACTAATGTATCTCAGATACCATATCTGCCAACCACCCGAATACCTAAGGAAAAACCAGCTGACGAACCAAACAGCTGATGTCAAAAAGAAATCTAAAGCTATCTTTTCGAATCTGTTTAGATTAAGGCTCTCCCAAACCAACGCTATGCAGGGCGAATCATTCACAATCATAAAAACAAAATGACAAATACATAATGCTAAACAACAACAAAAACTGCTGTCAGCAAAGGTTCCGCGACGCTTGCGCGTTGGTTTGGGAGAGACTTTATACTAATAGCTGACATCTTATCTATTCATTTTCTTGGTTTTCCTTTGTCATTTGGTTTGGTTACATACACGGTTTTGGTCGTTCGAAAACGTATCAGATGCTAAAGTATCTCCGAACGTGGCCATTCTTTTATGATTTATTAGTAAAACCTAACAAGCCGTATCGAAAAATTCAATAAGGCTAAAGAAAATGGTTACAGACAACTTTTAACGGCAGCAACTTATATAAAAACTTTATGCAGCCTTTTTAAAATGACATCTTCAATCATCTCCTTTAATATCAATTTTAGAAGCTTATTATAGAGTAACAGCTCGCAAACTCGGTAAGTCTTCTTTTTCTTATCTCTATTCGGCTTTAAAGAAGCAGTTATCCAGCTCGTTACATGTATAAGAAATTTATTTCCGCCGAAGGCTCTACCGAGGCTTTATATAAAGTGAAACCTGCGGCACATCAATATTTTTAAGCTAAAAGAAGCTGAATTGTTAGTTGGGACAGGACACTAGTTATAATCGTCCACTAAACAAAAGAATGCTTTAGAAATCTTGAGAAAAAGTGTGATGGAAAGCGTGAGAAAAAGTGGGGTTCTAAGTTGAAGGGTGGTGTTAATAGGTTGTCCAATTTTCTTATTTTCTTGACTCAATAAATTACCGCAAATCGAGCTTAAAGAAAAAAGTTCGTTTTCCGTACCGCGCTAGGTATTAATCTATTGAATGGTGGCACTTCCTATAGATCACGAACGTGCATTTTTTAAGTCTATATCTACGTGCTTAGTTAAACCAAAAATCGCGTTTAAAGAGAAAATTATGTTGATTTTGAAAATATGGATTTTCATATCTCCTGATCCATCGATTAAAAAGTGGTTCTACCTAGATCACGTATATCGCGGGAACGGGGTATTAAATGCTTTAAAAATTGGCGGGCAAATGTTACCCGGTCAACTGATTTGCGGGAAAACCTAACGATCCCATTAAATGCAGTTGATAGAAGAGCAATTCGGGGTGAAAATCATACGTTTGCTTTTAAAAAAGCTTAAAACTTTCACAAACAGATTTTGAAAACAGAAAATGTTTTCTGAAAGTGATTTGCTTTCTTGGAAACGCTTTCAGGAATTAATCAAACAGTGAAAGTTTTTTGTGAAAGCGTTTCTAAGAAAGTCAATCACTTTCATAAAACGCTTTCAAGAAAGTACTTTTCGGATCGTAATACAATGAAAGTTTTGCTTTCTTAGAGCACTTTCTTTTCATAGTATGACGAAAACTTTACTTTTTAAAAACTTTAAGCAAATAGAAAATTTTAAATAAAACCAGAACCTACTGAGTAATCCAATTTTTTTCCGGGAGGTTATTCAGAAGATTCAGGTCAAAACATATGTTTGGTCAAAATTTAAGATTCTATATTGATTTGCAGGCGAATGGTGATGTCAATGGAAAACATTTTATTAAATAAAATAAGAGCTACTTTTAACCAAATGGTTTTAGTTAAAAAATTGTAACGCAAAATACTGGAAAATTGTTATGATTCTGTACAGATAAATTACAAAATTCTTATAGGTCAAGACATCAGGTCGAGCTTAAGTTGAATTTAACATGAATTCAAAATTAATTTCGTCCCTGAAAATTATTAAAGAGTAAAAGTGTTCTTAGCTCCAGAAATGTATGTGTTTCGCCCAGATATGACAGTCGGCTCTTCAGATATTCTGCCATATCCTTCTAAGATACAAATTTTGGTCGTTGTTTACCGACTCTTATAAGAATCACAGCAAGAAGATATTGTTAATTTTAATATTCTATGGTAATTTGTTTAAATTCGTGCACCATGAAAATAATTACCCATGGTCAGTTTTTTATAATAATGAAGATGACGAAATTTTAATATTCAAATTATAAAATTACTTCAGTTTGAAGTGGAGCGAATGAATATTATAATTCATTTGAGTTGAAGTCACTTGTACTTTAGTTTGATTTTTAAGTTGTATATTTTTAATTTTTCAAATTTCAATTTTCCGAATTATAAAATAATATCATCAACATTGGAGCGGTGGTTCCACTGGTTCATAAATTAATATAATTCCCTCTTTTGAGCTATCGTTTTTCCACCAGTTGACTTGTGACAAGTATAAATGTACACATATCGAAGTGTTTACACACATTTTTCTACACAGAACAAAATATCGGTTGTCATATAGACAATCGCTGGTTATTAACAACTGAAAATTGTCATATTGATGAACAAAATTGTCAACATGACAACTTGTTTCTCATATTTGGTGATCACGATTGTAAATATGAAAATTTTAAGTTGATAATTTGCGTTTATCAATACGATGACTGGGATTGTCAATGTGATGATATTCATTGTAAATACGATGATACGATAATATAATAGTTGTCATATTGACCATCGTGATTTTCAATATGAAAAACCCAGATAAATTGAGAGAACATAAAAAAAAAACAGTAAGTCTTAACACAAACAAATTTCGATTCAAAAGTTTTCATATTAACAGCTAATTGTCAATATAATGATCACATTTTTGCAGTTAAAAATTTAGTTTAGGTTTCAGTGTTGTTTAACAGCGTGTCGGGGTAAGATAGTGTCTTTCCGCTACAATAAATTTAATTTTTTTTGATTTTATAATAAACCATATTCTTTTAATTTAATTGACAATCGTGGTTTTCAATATGACAATCGTGGTGATCAATATGACGATCTAGGTTGTCAATATGACAACCAAAATTACCAATATGACAACCAAAATTAACAATACGATAATCGTGGTTGTTAACACGATTATCTTTGATAATCAATATGACGATCCTGGTTATCAATATGATGATAGCGGTTTTCAAATTTAAAATTGATGATCTTAAGTTTTCATTTTGGTCGAAAAATAATAACTTTTTTCATCAATTTGATGAAGAAAATTATCAATATGAAAACCGCTTTTGGTTCAGTGTACGATTACAAAAACGATAGGACGATATCGTTTTTAATATTGCTATTTCTACAACTTCTGTAGAAACAAATAAAGACAGCTATCTCCAAGACGATATCGTTCTATAGTTTTTGTTTTACGTGATGAGGCCCCAGGATAGCTACGCCAAATTTTGTTAATTTTATGTGATGATGCTTAAGGCTTAACAAATCAGTCATATATGGGATATTCGCATAGAAGGGTATACCATTTGAAAGGCCATCAAAGAATTATAAAAGGTCAGTAATTGGTCAGCCATAGTTTTTTTTTAATAAATTTTATAAAACAAAAAAATCAAAGTCGTATAAGACTTTTAGCACCTCATTTTCGGGACATTCGAATAAAATACAACATCCCAGAAAATAAACCAAATCCACATAAAGGGTTAAATGAATTTATAAAGTTTTTTCCCAAGGCTGACCAATTACCTTCTGAAACAAGCTGACCTTTTATTATGATTTGGTGGCCTTTCGAATGCTACGCTTTGTTTTTGCAAATATCCCATAAATACGGTGCTTAAAATCATGCAGGACCTTGAAAATTGTAACCATTGATTAAAATGGGCTGGCCAATTTCTGAAACACTGAAACTATTGACCAATTACTGATCTTTTAAATGGCATACTTTTTTTTTTGAATATCCCATATAGGAGGTGCTGAGATCCCGGAGTCAGAAATCAGTCAAATTAACAGGACTATACCAATCTAAGCGTTTGCAATGTTTTTTTTTATTAATTGAAAATATAAATTCTTCGTCAAATTTAAAGGTCCAACACCAAGGATCGAATATGAATTTTCCAGACTATACCTTTACTAAGTCTATATATATACATATATATAAAAGAGAAATGGCGTCCGTGTGTGCGCGCATAACTCGAGAACGGATCGTTCGATTTTCACGATTTTAGGCTTGATGGATTCGTATTGGCTCAAGAAAGGGCATAGGACACTGGAGGAAAATCCCGGAAAATTTCCAGGAAAATTGGAAAACAGGGAACATCCAGTTTTTAATGCATAACTCGAGAAACGGTTACTTCGTTTTTTACGATTAAGGGCTTGATAAATTCATATTGGCCCCGGGAGAGCATCGGCTTTATTGCAATACGTGAAGAAATTGCAATTGAAAACAAACATGCGAGTCGCTTTACGAAATGACCAGTTCGCTGCAGATTTCTCCAGTAAATTTATTGGCGATGGCCAATGGCGTGATATCAGTGGACTTAGTCACCGGCCTTATTAAATTTCCACCGAATTTTTGCTACTCTACAACAACGCCGGAAGAGCTCATCGCGAATGTTTTTCAGAATTTCACTCAAAATTATTACAACCATAATTGGCTGAGTTCACGCGCGATTTTGGTTGCGAAAAACAAGAATGTCGATCATTTGAATTTCGTCATTCAAAATCAAATCGTCGGGGAGTTAATTTATTCAAAGCCGTGGACTCCGTGATGGATGAAAACGAAGCCATAACTATCCCACGAAATTTTTGAATTCTTTGGATGATCCGGGCTTTTCACCACACAATTTAAAACTGAAAGTCGGCTCAGTTATAATTTTGCTGCGCAACCTCAATGCACCAAAAGTTTGTAACGGAACGCGTTTAAATGTGAAGTGCATCAAATCAAATCTTATATACAAGCCAGGATTTTGAGGGAAAAATTTAAAGGCGAAGATGTTCTCATTTCACGGATTCTGCTTATTCCGAACGATTTGCCATTCGTATTTAAGCGTCTTCAATTGCCATTGCGTCTCGCTTTTGTTATGAAAATTGACAGTTAATAAGTCGTAAGGACAATCGCTGGATGTTTGTGGCATCAATCTTGAATTCCCATACATGGTCAGTTGTATGTGGCGTGCTCACGTATCGGCAAACTTACCGCTTTGTACGTGTACGCACCTGAATATAAAACGAAAAATGTTTTTTACCGTAAAAGCTCTTCAGTAAAAAAGCGGAAAGTTGGCCGACACGCCAATCATTTTGGTTGCATTGAAACACATCGACATTGTTAATTTAGCTTTTTTATTGTATTTAATAAAAATTTAGAATAAAGAATTTCAATTGACCGAATTACATGAAACATCATTGTATGTATATCATGCTCGGAATTATTATTTTCTTTACATAAATGAATTAAGGCAGAACGAAGTTCACCGGGTCAGCTAGTTAAATATAAATACAACATTCCCAGGTAGGAATTAAATTTCTAAATCTTGATAAAAGCCTCTCAAACTTGCAACCCTTTATTCCTAAAATTATTCTAAAATAAGCACTTTTACTTCTTGATTCATTGCGATGCACGCGGTAGTGTGTATCTTATTACTTTCCTAAATTTCTCCACCCTCTTTGCCCATTATGTCTATAACATACACCCGAACTTCAAAATATTTCCCATGAGGGTTTCTCACCTTTGAAAATTCTTAAAAACTCCCTCATAGACTAGTATGGACTTCAAAGCGCCTTCTACAAAAAATGCGCACCAAAACCAAAACATAAACAAAAATTGTAAATCCTCTAACGCCATTAATTACCACCAGATTCATATGAAGCCATGTGTGTGCGCATTGTTCCATTGGTCTCACCGCAACGTTGAGCTCTTGAGAGTCCAGGATTGTGGAGATTATAAAAGGTAGGTACTCTTATACTACTGGGGCTTCCAAAAAATAAACTATGAGGAAAGAAAATCCCAGCGGCTCTGTAAAGAGATCAAAAATTCTTAACTAAAGGCACTGCAGACAGACCAACCACCAACAACAACTATACTGCCAACCGACCCACCAACTAACACCTGCATCCCAGGTATGTATGTATGTTATGTATAATACCTACTCTTTGCTCTATAACTCACAACTGCTGGGGCTCTTGGTCAACCCTATACAGTAGAGCTGGACCACTCAAAATTTCATCCGCATTGTAGCCCTTTACCTGTTAATTAACTAATTAACTGCATGCACGTGAATTATTCATTACCCCCTCAGTTTGTGAGGCGAGGCCTCTCTCCAACTTCAGTCCTCTTCCTCTAGTCCCGACAAACCTTCATCATCAGTGAAATCCACTCCTGTCCTGGGTATTATTCTTCTTCCAAAATGGATGCTGGATGGATGACTGAGTTCTCTGCAATGTTGAATGTTGTCCCGTAGTTTGGTGAACTTTATTTTTTGTTTGTTTTTTGTTTTTTGTTTATTTTTTTTTTTTTTTTTTTTTGACAGTCCTTCTACCGTCTGGTGAGTTTATTTTTCCTTTTCGAAGCTGGAAAGGCGATGAAGACTTGGTCATTCACTCATCATGAGTTGTGCTGGTGTCGGTGCTGACTAAATATTTTTTTGTTATTTTTTATAAAAACAAAAGAAAACCCAAAAAAATAATAAAATAAAAATAAAACTATACGAACGTGCATAGTAATTTAAGCTTTAGAAGGAGCAAATAGTTAAAGTGATTTATTTGACAGACTGTTACGTTGATGCTGAATAACAACTATACGAACTAGAACTAAGTGGTTTTTGTCTGGGCTCTGGAGGTAGATATGTACATGTACAATACATAGGTATGATAGGAAGTTGTAAATAAAAAAAAAATAAGAGAAATAAAGTAACCAAATTATTTCTTTTTGTTTAAGTTTTCAGTTTAATTAAATCACACTAAAAACATAAATGTTAAAAAAGGAGCCAAGTTCTTCTATATACAAGTCAGCCGTAAAAAAGTAATGAGATCTAAAAGCACGCTAAGTTCTAAGTTTATTAATGTTAAATATCAAATATTTTAAGTAGAGTAATATTGAAGAACCTCAAAATTATCAGAGAAATCTGTTATTTAATGATAACTGACTTAAATTGAGTTGGTTTACTGGTCAAGTTTTCATTTTAAAATTGAGTATTTAGGTAATAAAAGAAAACTTGCCAAGTAAACAAACTCAATTTAAGTCAGTAATCATTAAATAACAGATTTCTCTGATAATTTTGAGGTTCTTCAATATTACTCTACTTAAAATATTTGATATTTAACATTAATATACTTAGAACTTGGCGAACTTTTAGATCTCATTACTTTTTACGGCTGGCTTGCTACGCAAAGGTTTTTGTATATAGAAGAACTTGGCTCTTTTTTTAACATTTATGTTTTTGGTGTGATTTCACTACTTTCTGCAAAGATTCTTTTTATCAGGAAAAAGTGGGTGGATGAAACCCCCTGCATGAAAAAGTTCATGATATCAACTTTTTCTTTGTAAAAACCTGAAAACTAACCACTTTAGCAATGTTCATAATCCTGCAAAAATCGGAAGTGCTCTCAATATATTTAATATTAATTCAATATCAGTTGCCATGCCCACTGAATGTAAACTCTCAAAGTTTTAATTTTCCCTTTGCTTCCGTGTGAAGTATCCCGTAGCGTAATGGTTAGTGCGTTCGACTGTCACGCTGGAGGTCTGGGATCGCTTCCCAGCCTCGTCCACTTAAAAAACTAAAGTTTTTTTTTTTCAGGGCTACTCCCTCTTGCGAGGAATTGACAAATCCTCCAAGAGTATCACTTGTCACGAATAAGTGCTTCTCGTCTAGCCGTTTGGATTCGGCATACAATTGTAGGTCCCTTCCATTCCTGTCGAAAGGCGCACACAGGAATGGTTGCGAGTTGTTAGTCACTAGGCCCTGGTACTTCATGAGCAGTTGTGCCACCCGTTTTTTTTTTTGCTTCCATGTCAAGTCATATCGCTCTATTAAATTTCATCACTCTACGACTATCAGAAGCTCTCTACATAGTTGATATCAATTCTGAGAATATGGGTGGGTGCCACGCCTCTGAATGGATAATTTTAAATTTTCCAATATTTCCTTTGTATTGACCACATGATCCACCAGTCTACCGAATTTTTTAGTCTGCCTCTGCAGCAATCCGAAGTGATCCATACAATTAATAACAATTCTGAGAAAATTGGTGGATGCAAAGCCCCCTGAAAGTTAAATATCAAGTTTTTAAGTTTAGCCTTTGTTTGCAGTTTAAGTTCTCCCGCTCTACCAAATTTCATCATTCCACGACAACCAGAACTGCTCCATATAATTGATATCAATTCTGAGAAAATGGAGAATGCCACGCCCTCTGCATGTAAAATCTCAAATTTTAAAATGTTGAATTTACTTGCACTTCTATCCCTACCGTTCTACCAAATTTGATTATTCTACGACAATCAGAATGTGCTTCTTATTTTTGATATCAATTCTTATTCAAATGGGCGGATGACACCCCCCTGAATGTCAAATCTCTAATTTTAAAATGTTCCCTTTGCCTGCACTTTAAGTCCTACCGCTGTACCAAATTTCATCATTGCACGACAACCATAAGTGCTCCAAATAATTTATATCAATTCTCTAAAAATGGGCGGCTACCACGCCCGCTGAATGAAAAATCTCAAATTTTAAAATGTTTCCTTTGCTTGCACTTTAAGCCCTACCACTGTACTAAATTTCATCAATCTACGACAATCAGAAGTGCTCCAAGTAATTTATATCAATTCTATGAAAATGGGCGGGTACCACGCCCCCTGAATGGAAAATCTTTAATTTTCCTTTGTAGACACCACAAGGCCTACTGTTATGCCAAATTACAAGATTCTACGATGTCGGAAAGTGCTCCATAATTTTGATGATCTGTCAGTGAGTGAGTGTGTCAGTGAGTCAGTTACGGATTTTGCGATTTTTGCAGTCTTATATCTCGGGAACCACTGATGCTAAGGAATTGAAATTCAGTGATTTGTCTAACTCTGGTGAGTTTAGCAAATGCTGCGAGTTCGAAGTTTCTGACTTTATTGGTACTGAAGTTAGAGGGGGGTCAAAAATCGCCTGAGTTTGATCCTGTAAAAAGGGTGTAGTGCCAGAAGTTGGTTGGGTACTACCGTGCCCTTTGATTATATGATAGAGCTTTGCAAATAGAGTTGATGATATTAATAAGAAAACTTTAATTACTTAATGGCTATTCATTTTGTTAATTTCCCATGAAAGATACTTCCAGATTTTCATAAAACAATAAACATAATATAATATATAAATAATATATAATATAATATATATAATAAACAAACAACAATTTCAATAAAACAGTAAAGAGTTCTATATAACAATTTAAAAAACTTTATCCATTTTTAATTCAATATAAATGAATTACTTACGTAGTTTTTTTTTAAGTTAATTTTGTAGATGTAATAGGAATGCATTATTCTTGATATAACACAAAATTTGCACGACTGGATTGCATGAACTTACTTACTTACTTATGTACCTTCTTACTTATTTACTTACTTATGGTAGCGCTACAGTTCGGCGTAGCCCAGGGCCTCAACCAATAAGCCTTCTCCAGCCTTCTTTGTCCCTAGCTATCTGCTTCCACTTTCGCACGCCAATTTGGTTGAAGTCCTCTTCCACTTGCCTGCGCCCCCGGTTTCACGGTCTTCCTTTACTGCGCCGCACGCGCCGTCCTTGGGGGATGGATTCAAAGACTTTTCGGCCCTGAGCATTGGTGTCTTTCCACTCTACATGACCCAGCCACCTGAGTTGTTGCCTTTTCACTTTTGTGACTAGGTCGATGTCGCTGTACAGCCCGTACAGTTCGTTGTTGTATCTTCTCTTCCATTCCCCGTCTACGCATACGGAACCGAAGATCAGGATCACCCGAAGAATTTTTCTCTCGAATAATCCTGAAGCTTATACTATAACAGAGTCTTCTGCACCATACAGCAGGGCCGGTATGATGACTGTCTTGTACAGGGACACATTAGTCATTCGAGAGTGGGCCTTACTTCTCAATTGCTTTCTTAGCCCAAAGAAAAAGCGATTGGCAAGAGTTTTCCGTCATTTGATCTCAGCGCTGGTATCGTTGTCTGGATTATTAGCGGAGCCCACGTAGACAAAGTCCTTAACTACCTCAAAGTTATATCTGTCTGTGGTGACGTTCTGTCCAAGACGTGTTAAGCGTCCTCTCTAGATGATAGCATAGAAAGGGTTTTCCAATAGGGACGGGTTCATTTAATCAGTTACTAAAATCAAATCATCATGGTAAGTTACATCGTCGAGCAACACGTGCAAATGATAAAACTTTATTATCAAAATGGGTTGGAAGTTGATCCAATTTTTGTAAAAAATCATCTTTAGCGATGAGGCCCATTTTTGGATGAATGGGTACGTGAATAAGCAAAATTGCAGGATTTGGAACGACACCAATCCACGCGAGATTCACGAGGTGCCAATGAATCCAAATAAAGTGTCTGTTTGGTGTGGATTTTGGGCTGGAGGCGTCATTGGTCCGTTCTTCTTTGAAAATGATGCTGGCCAGGCCATCACCGTCAACGGCGATCGCTATAGGTCGATGGTCACCAAATTTTTGTGGCCTGAATTGGATGATATGGACGCTGAAAACATATGGTTTCAACAGGTTGGCGCTATGTGCCACACAGCTCAAGACACAATCGATATTCTGCACGAGCAGTTTAATGGAATGGTTAAGTCACGCCGAGGCGACGTGAATTGGCCACCAAGATCGTGTGATTTGACCCCTTTGTGATTTTTCTTGTGGGGCTTTCTTAAGTCACAGGTCTATGCGAATAAGCCGCAAACCACCTTGGCCCTCAAAGACAACATAATCGATGCCATTGTTCAAATTCAGCCTGATTTATGCGCCAAAGTCATAGAAAACTGGACCTTTCGAATCCGCGCCACCCAGCGAAGCCGCGGCGGCCATTTGAACGATGATATATTTCACACATAGTGCCATTGATAGGGCTTTCAAATTAAACCTTATTGATATATCATATACAACTTGTTTTATTCATTTTTAAAATCGACCCGCCCTTAATGTAAAACCCTTTACTTATGTTTTGCCCTCATTCACCGCTAAACCCATCTTTGCCGCTTCCTTCTCAATGCTTGCAAAAGCTCCAGTAACATCACGCTTTGCTCTTCCAGTTTTGTCAATATCGTCGGCGTATGCAAAAAATTGGATGTACTTTTGGAAGATTGTACCTCTTGTGTTAACGTGAGAGTTCTGCGCTATTCTTTCAAGTATGATGTTGAAGAAGTCGCATGACAGCGCGTCGTCGCCTTGCCTACATCCTTTTTTGACATCAAGGAAGGCAGACAAGGAAGGCATAAAAATACTTTTTCCTTATGACACCTCATTTTTATTTTTTTTTTGTATTTCGCTGCGAAATATCTTTTTTTAACTTTTTAATGACCGACTAGATCACACCGATTCTTCTTTTTTTTTTGAAAACACAACTTTTACCGATTATTTTATTAGATAGTAGTGTCAACTTTGAAGCAAACAATTTTTTTTCGGATGAAACCGTTAATCTCATTTTTGCATTTTGAGCATGCTCCCCATACAACCGGCCCCAGTATGCGATGGTGAGTGCCGATTTGAAGTTCCTGGGTTATTTCTGCCGTAGCGTGAATATTTGTTCGATAAAGGACTTTCCTGGCCTGAAGCCACACTGATATGGACCTATCAGGTTGATGACGAACGGCTTGGACTTAAGCTTAGATATTTCTATCTTCACTTCGTCATGGTCAGGTAGACGGAATTGTTGACCTTCATCGTCTAAGTTCATTGGTGTAATCTACATGACAGCAGGAGTTATACAGTCTACCAGAAGTGATCTTTCCATATTCTCAACATCGACTGCGAATCTACTACGATGTTCCCATGCTCGTCATTGCAGATTTCGGCTCGTGGCCTGAAGCCCTGAGAGCATCTTTTTACCTTTTGGTAATACTTCCGAACCTCATTACTGTTATGATATGACATCCCTCAATCTACTCGATCACGAGCTTCTTATGCTCCCTCTTTTTCTTTCTGAGAAGCCGGTGTTCCTCTCTCCTCTTTTGCTCGTAGAGCTCGCGAGCAGCTCTGCTCCTTCTGTGCAGCGATGCCTTGTATGCCTGCTGCTTCGCTGCATGTGCTTGCCGGCACTCGTCTTCAAACCATGGGTTTCGTTGTGTAACACTTGATGCTGGCGGCATAGGTTGTTCGAGACTTGATCAGAGAAGGACCTATCAATCTCTTGCAATTGTAGCCGTCCGACGTTAAACTTTCTCACAGAATTTCTTCGGTTTGGCTGACCTCGAGATATCCGGAGCCGTACCTTGGCTACAAGTCAACGTTGGCTTCTCGGAACGTTGGGACATTCCTGATACTGGAGGAGTGTCCATCGCAATATGATCAGTCTGCTTGACGATTGATTGATTGATTGTGGATATTGAGGTGAGGAAACTGCGTACTAGCTACCACCATGTTTCGTCCCACAAAGAAGTCGATCAGTCTGATTCCGTTATCGGAGGTGGTGTCGTGCAGGCTGTGCTTTCCGAAAATGTTACCAAAAACTTCCTCGCTTCCTAGCTGCACGTTAAAATCGCCTAGGACAATTTTAATGTCGTAGCTAGGGCACTGCTCGTACGTCTGCTCCATATAGGAGCTCGTAGAACTCGTCTTTGGTGTCTTCATCTTTCTTCTCATGCGGGGCATACACGCCCCCTCCCCTCGCCACTGGCTTAAATCCTGCGGCAGCCTTTCGTTAAAGAGTTAATTCAATAGATCCTAACGTTGTGTCAAATTGAGAAATACTTAACAAAACCCAGCTTTCAATACATTATACCCCACTTGATGCATAAACTGTCCGCCATAATCCCCAAAAAAGTTGCTTTAAATAAAGTCTTGTTTTTTATAGTCCCATAAAATTGCAACTTAAATAGTATCGCCAAGAGCACTTCTATATGATGTTGCTTTTTATAGTAAGAGGTATAGAGGTAATCATCATCCTCCACCTAATATATATCTATCCCTAAATCAACTTCAAGAGTCATCTTTGTCACCGTGTTGTTGGCAGTCTTTCTATAAAGCTTATAGCTTGGAAACAATTTATGCAACATTTACCACAAAAATCCCACAAAAAGCTTTTAGCACAACAATATGTTATCCATCAGGTTTAAAATATTATATACCAACTTATACATATCCTCTCGCTCCCAGATTCCATAGTATATATATGAAATGAAAAACATCATAGGATGAGATGAAAACACTTAAGTTGTGCTCCTAATACTATAGAATTTGATATTTTGCCTTGAAACTCCATATTTTTATGGCTTACAACACCTCATCTTCTACCTAGTGCGGTGCAAGAGTGATTTCACCTGTAATTAAATATCCTGTTAAAATGTATATTCCTCCCATAGATTATATAGGATCCTTGTGGCCTTTTCAAAATGATGGCAATAAAATAACTCGTCTCTGATGCTACTGATGGTCTCTAGTTACTTGCAATTTATTCTCCCTCTTGGCTCTGTGATGGCATCAGCATCATTGTCGGTCGTAGTTTTATGTTTAAATGTGGGTGACCCTCCCCGCCCCATCCTCATCTAAAGTATTTAATTTCAGCTTCACCAATCCCGACTATGATACATTGATTCTTTTCAAAAAGGACATTTTCGTATATAAATTGAAGTATGTTGTTGAGAAGACTATTTTAACGAGAGTACCTCAGAGAAGAAGAGCCCTTAAATGTTAAGTTTTTCCTAACATTTGGCATCATGTGTCAGGATGATGTCATGTTTTCCAACATCATAATATTGTCCTTCTGCAGAACCGTCAAAAGATTTAAAAGAAGCTTCCATGTTGGCCATGGCAAGACTCCCGCATGTAGTTACTCTATATGAATACCCAAATGAATTATTACAAGAATCCCTTAGGGAGAAGAGTGGCGCTGGTCTCTAGTATAGAAAATCTTGAATTACGGGAGTTTTACCAAAGTTTGCCTTTTCTTCCAATTATTCTGCGCGTACGACGTATGGTATACTTTGGATGACTGGATATAGCTGGGCTGGGCTGGGTCTATGTTTGGCTTCGTCGTCGTCGTCTCAGGACGACATCATCAGTGCTTTGTGGCGGAACAATGTTCTAAATGTCTTGTATGCTACCTGGCTTAGGGGTCCTTATATACTCGTTTGTATACACATGCAATGATGATGGTGTCCTTGATTAGTGTCTCAAGTTTCACAAAATTCATTTTGCTTCCTCGTGCGTTCTCCACGCTCGCTTTTATGTGTCTACCACAGAGTATAAACCTTATATTCGTATGAAGGGCTTGAATAGCTTTTTTGCCAGGATGATTATACCAGAAGCTTGCTTCTGTATAAGTACACTACTCGTATATAGTATAGAAGGAGCATAGGTACACCTATCCAATTATTTTGTGCGGGAGAAGTGCAATAATGGAATTTGAGGAAACTTGAAAGAATTGTTGTTGCTGTTTTTTTTTTTTCTATTTTATGATGATGTGAGTCATTTTGGCATGAGGATACTTTCGACATCCCAGGAAAGAGTAGGTAGGAAAATGGCGGTGGTAGATGTAAGATGATGTGGTTGAAGTTAGAAACCTGTAGAATTTATTTTCACAGAAAAACTTAGACAAAGAAACACGACGAGAGTAATGCGTTGTGGTGATGCTTTTGCGTGCGGTGCAGGTGGTAAGATACCTGTACCTGCACGATTTTGAGTAATAAATTTAAATAAAGTTAACTTAACAAATTAAGTTCGTGGGAAGAACTTGATGAAGAAGAAGTTGAGTCCAAAAATAGAAAAAAAAAATAAAATAAAGGAGGTTATAAAAGGTGGTGTTGATTTAAGTTTATGCATTTAAGAAAGCAAGATACATTTTAGGATACCTAGAGTAACTTTTCCGAATTGATAAAGTTGTAACATAAAACAACGCAAGGATTACTGCTGAATAAGTCATAATATGATGGATTATTTTACTATAATACATAAACACAAAGAAAAACTTGACACTGTCGTTCCCTGTCTGTCCTCTCTTAAAGCTTGGTACCACCTGGTATTTTTTTTTTTTGGGTACCTATAATATGCCGAGAAATATATTGTTAAATGAAACATATTGCAGCATACAAATTAAAATAAAATTAAATATTATAAGTTCTTGATTTAGAAACTAGTTCCAATGTCAAACCAGTTCAAAGTGAAGAGCCACTGTGCGATAGTGATGGGTAGGACACGAATTTCAAATGAGTTTGTATGAGGTACTAATTTTTTGAAATGAGGTGGTAATTTGTCTCACTTTAAATGTCCCATAGGACAAACCTATTTTATGGGACATATTCAATAAGAAAATTTCAATTTTTCAATGAGGTCTCTTCAATTCTAATGATCATGAAATTTGAATAAAACATATCAGTACATTTTTTTTGTAAAAGTGTAAACTATTTAAATTTAACAAACTATAAACAATAGTAAACACTAACCACGCGCCAGGACAAATGATTTTTTCTCATATCTTTCGTTAATACAAGAAAAAAAAAAAATAAAATAAAAAATGTAGATGCTGTTGTAAAAAAAATTCTCTCAAACGGACAATAACAAACCTCCTTCAATTTTCAATCCTGTGGTCCTCTGGGTGATTATCTGCATATCTTCATTATTTGTTCATTGTAGTTTTGTAGTGCAACATTCATAAATGACCTCCTCATTTTCTCTCCTCGTCCTCATTCTCTTCTCTAACAAACGTACTTCAAATGTCACAACCTGCAGCAATGTCACAGGCTGGGACAATGTAACGAATTTTGTTCGATTGCGACATTTGAGTAATTAGTAGGTACCTACTCATAAAACAAAATTTGACGCATTCTTTGGTTGAAGAGAGAATGTACTACTATAATGAGCACGAGGTATTTTCTCATTTCTACATCATAGATACATCCTCAAACGAGTTTTGAGAAAGTATGCGTAATAAGTGCACACACAGCGTTGATTGTGTTTCTTGTTGTTATCTTAAAACAACAAAAAAATATACTGCAAAAAAGTGGGAATTTGTGTGCGTTTAAAATTATGAGTGAGAAGTAAGAATAGTTTTTTTTTCTGGAGACGAAAGAGTAAAGACAAATATTTTTTGTTGTTTTGGTGAGGTGTGAAGTAATACATTTTGTTGCTTTGAGGTGATGGGACATTTCAAAGTGACAAAGCGACATTTGTATTGCCTCATGTATGAGGTACCCATCACATTAAAATTATTTTTTAAACAGACTTAAGATACACTCCGCTCCACTTGAATAGAAACAAACTTTTTGTTTACTGTCTGAGTGTGTAGCGCTTTGGTAAATTTATAAATTCACCTTTTGGTTTTAGTTCCTATAAGAGGGATCTATTTCGAATAAAACTGCAGAGACAGAATATTTCAGGAAAATACCATTAGGTTATTTTTTACCACTTTTCTAATTACTTCATTTAAAACACTGTTTTTCTTTTTTGCGCCACTTGAATAGAAACATTCTCTTAAAAAAGAAACAAATTGAAAAAATGCAGTTAAATTGGGTAGTTTTTTGTTTGTAATCATATTTTAATATGTTTGCTACCATCTTTATTTGAAATTACTTGAAAACCCCAGTTGGAGACTGAATTTTGCAGTTATTTTATATAATTTAAGGAAATAGCAATTCATGCTTCTTTTATTGCAGCAATAAGTGATTCTTTGTCCTCATATTGTCGGTCAGAATCGTAAACTTTACGAACCATCCATCCTCATACGTTTTCAATAATATTTAGGTCCAGAGAATACGTTGGCCATTCAAGTAAGGTAACATTTTTCTCGGATATGCAACTGTTAATGATGCTTGCGTTGAGTATTGGCAGGTTTTCTTGTTCAAATGTCCATGGTATTGGTCCAAAGACATCGGTAAACTTAGGGAAAGCTTCTTGCAGTATTTCCTTGTAGGAGTTTGCCGTCATTTTCAATGTGCGAAAGTCCAGAACAATTGTTCAAAACCAGAAAATCGCACCCCTCGCCATTACACCGCCTTCTCGGCTATGGTGGCGCTCCAGAAACCTGAGTTCCTCCCTTATAACATGAAAATAGTAATTATATCCATCCGGGCCATCATAATTGAATTTTTTTCGTCAGAAAATACCACTTTTGTCCACTCTTCCTCCCACGCCATATTCTTCCTGCAAAAATCTATTATATTCTGTCTTCGTATTGGATGTAACGGTGGTGCTTTAAATGTTGTGACCCACGAGTAACACGTATAATAGTGTTAAGACTCGCTATAATACCACTCTTAGCCTTGATTTTAGCAGCAGAGCCACTTGAATTTGAAGCCAGTCTAATTTCTTTCTTCGGTCTGCTGTTGTTGTGGCTCTTGATTTCCTACCTTACACATTTTTCAATAGTTTTCTTTATTTCTATGGTTCGACCAAACAATTTTCACACTTCTGCTAATATTTTTGGCAGTTGTGCGTAGGTGAAGCTTGTTTTTCCCGTGTTCTTCTATTATGGATTTTTCTGCAGGGTTTAATGGTTTTCCGCGGCCCATCTTTTCTTTGACCAAACAATTATTGTTTTTAATCTACATTTCTTTTACTATAACAAAATTTTTTCTTCTTACCGTAATCTATAGAGACAAAACCCACACTGTTTCTATTCAAGTGGCGCAACAAAAAACAGTGTGTTTAATAAAGTAATTAGAAAAGTGGTTAAAAATAACCTAATTGTGTTTTCCTCAATTATTCTGTCCCTGCAGTTTTATTCGCAATAGATTTCTCTTTTAGGAACTTAAACCAAAAGGTGAATTTATGAATTTACCAAAGCGCAACACGCTCTGATAGTAAAGAAAAAGATGGTTTCTATTCAAGTGGAGCGGAGTGTATACATAAATGATATTAAATAAAAATTTCAAAATAATGTTTTTTGGTTTTAAAAACACGTTTCAAAAATAAATATAATATTACACATCAAAATTTAAAAAAAAGTATATATATATTCTTTTAATTTTCAAAAAAGAAATACAATGTTTTATTTTGAGAATTATATTTTTTAAAAATGGTTAAGAAAGTAAATTATAATTGAAATTAAATTTGTTAAAAATTTTATAAAAAAAAAAAAAATGCACTATCCCGTTTTTGAAAAATCCAATTTATAAAACGTTTTTGATTTATTAGGTACCTACATAATAAATACACCTGGAATCACCTTTTAGAATTTTTGCTTATATGCAGGTAAAAATATAGTTTCAAAAACTGTTACAAACCAAAAATCAAGTTTTCAAAAAAGTATGTTTTATGAATCTAAAAAATATGGTTTCAAAAATTTGTATATGCAATATTATTTATATTTTATTCGGTTGAACCAATACAAACCACCATTGAACCAGTACAAAAATTAGCGCCATCTTAAATGTCTAACTTTGACCACTGCATTGACGCAAACACTTAATTGCACTTAAATAACATTATATCTCATGCCGAACCTATCAGACCGATTTTAATCGGGTTTCAATATTTCATTTTGTAATTCCCTAGAGTACTTGAGTCGATATTTATAGTAGAATTTGACCATTTTTTATCTGTCAGTTTAGCGCTTCAAAACTACTCTGTTTTGTACAGATTTTTTTGATTTCAACTCCGTATAGCAACAAATTTATAACACCAGAAAGTTTTATAAAAATGTCATCTTTTGGAGAATTTTTTTTACAAACAAATTTTGTTTCGATGTTTTTTTTCCACAGATGTATACTTCCAAAGTTATATAGAAAATTAACATAAAACAGGGAGTGAATTATGCACTTTCTTGAACGTTTTGATTTTTCCTGCAAATAAGACACCTTTTTGAGCGGAAGCAATCCTCTCTTTGTTTATATTATTTTTGATCGAACACCACCAAAATCTAAGATACTATATGTTAAATCCATGCCAAAATCTAATTTGCCGGGACTATTAAGGAAATTAGTGTTAGCACCTAAAATTGTTTTTCTTCGAAAGCAGAATCCACTCACTAAAGAAAACACACTTTTTGTATACTAATCGTTGATGGAGTTCTTAGCAGTTTTTAATTGAATTTACATAACATAGAGTAAGAGAGCACAAGGCGGCTAGAGATACCTTAAGATTTTTTGGTGAACGCGGAAGATAAAAACAAATCGGTACTTAGTAGGGCTAGCCACGAGACGAGACTCTGCGAGACATTTGTAAGTCTCGTCTTGGTCTCGTTAAAATCGAACATTTTCAGTCTCGTGCCGGTCTCGTATAATTAAGTCTCGTCTCCGAAAAATACGATTTGCGGACACCCACCCTGTTGATTATTCGAACGAAATATTTTCGATCATAATTTGAATATGTGGAGAAGAAAATAAATATTTAACTGAAATTGGATTTTTTAATTTATTAGACTCTCTGTAAATTTCGGTCCAAATATACAGTATCGTCTCGGTCTCGTCTCGGTTGCTTAAAAGGCAGCCTCGTCTCGGTCTCGTCATGTCAAACCAAGATCGAGACCGAGACTTTTCTCGTCTCGTTTCCAGCCCTAATACTTAGAATCTTCAATCCGGGGACAATTAGAATGTTTTAGTTTTCAATTGTGGATACAAATTGCAATTTGTGGGAAATGAGCAATAAAATTTTCAAAAAAGCAAGTTTTGAGTAAGTTAGAATGTATCTCTTAAATATTTCATTGGAAATTATTGATTCTTTGCGGAATAATTTATTAATCGCTTATGGACAAATCGATAACATAAAATTCCATTTAAATATTTTTTAAATATATATTTTAAGATTAAATACAAAAGAGTTTCAAATTAAGTCACTCTATTGCAAAAATATTTCCGTAGCTTAGCACAAAAAGTGTAATGTACTTACCTTCACAGTATTTGCAATTAGCTACCACAATTCGAGATCCGTCGATTTAGCACACCTCCACTCGCCAACACCTCTGACTCAATAACGATTTGGCCTCTTTCACATAAAATGCATAGGTGAATAGCTTCGTCAACTAAAGTGACTGATGTAAAGACTGTCCCTTTCTTACTCATCATTCGGTATCTTTTTCAACACAGGGTTTTAGATATCCCTTTTAAGGTCAGTTTATTGCGAAATCAGAACTTACAGGAATTTTTAGTTAGGTCACTTTCATTTTGGGGGTGCGATTTGTGGAGCTGTAGGCATCCAAAGATATCCAAGGTTTCAGAACTCAAAAAAATTAGTTTGAATATACCAAAAACTAGACTTTGTAGAACGGTTTGCTTTGGATGTGCTGATAGCATTTGACAATACAGTAGGGAGTGTTAAAGTCGCATACAAATTATGCAACAATTTTAATTTACAATACTATTTAAGCTTTGTAGAAGCTTCTCGCCATAAAACATTAAAAAAAACTACTGAACCGTTTTCAAAAAAATCAGCTTTTTAAGCTGAGGAACTCTTAATAGGGTCCAATTATATATAACTCTCAGAGATAGCAAAAACAACACATTATTATCTAAATCAATTTTTTTTTAAAGAATTTCAATTACGATAATTTAAGGAAAAAAGTTAAGAATTAAATAATTTTTATTAAAAAAAAAACAGATTATAAGAAAAAATGCATCTAATAAAACTGTTCATAAAAAGCAGTAATAGGCTTACAACAAAAGAAAAACCCATTTACAAGTCAAAGCCTCATAATAAGGCTTGAAAAGAGCAGAAAAAGGATGATCCTCCTAAAATTGTTCCAGAGTGATATGAAAACTTAAATTAACAACTAATGTATTTAATCAAAAATAATAATAAAAAATAAAATAAAAATAAAACGAAAAAGATAAAGATAAATGAAATGACAAATGAAAAAAGATAAATCAAAAATCTTCAGTTCAAAAATGTCTATGTTATCAATAGGCTAATCGCATTGACCAATAGCCCAGTAAACAAAGACTCAAACAAGTGCTTTCTGGATTATTTTTTTATATGGTAGGGTATACCCCCAGGTACTACATACCCAAAGTCCCCAGCCCAGGACCACGGGCTAAACTCAGGAGGGGAGGTTAAAGGTACCTCTTTTTAGATTTTCGTGAATAGTGGCACAACCTAGCATGTTAGCGGAAAAGTCTATACTACATAATTAGAGAAAAATAAATTGTCTATAAAAAAGTTTGAAGCATATTTTTGCTAAGGTCAATAATAGGGGAGATGCGGGGGGTAGAAAAGTCAACAAATCCGGAAAAACTGTTTTTGTCTTAGATATTGAATGTTTTCTTACCAATTTACCCTGAAAAAACAAAAAAGGTAAATAAACTTTCATTCATTTTTGTTTCATCATGTCGTGAGGCTAAGAGTGGGGTTATAATTTTCATTTTTTTTATATATATCCGAAACTACACGAAAAAGTTGACGTATACTAAATTAGGCAAAATTTAATTAGCAAGAGTTGTTTTCATATGGCGCCAAAAACTGATAACATTTTTTTTAAAGGAACACAATACAAAATTTGTTTGCCATAAAGGAGTGTTCTTTCCCCCCTTCCTTCAGAGAGGAGGGGCATTTATTTAAAAATAATATTAAAAAACAACGGCAGCACTTACAAGACTCTTCAGTAGATAGTGAGGGCCTTGTCAAGACGCAATTTTAATTAAGTTCAGTCCAGCTTACATCAATTTTACAGCGAAAATCAATTGTGGACTATATCCAACCCAATTAGAATTTCTAATCAAAGAAAAATTTAAACAATGCCAGGCCACGGGTAACACAATTGCCAACAATTTTTGATTAGAAATTCAATAATTCAACAAGTCCAATTAAATAATGCTAAGTCTTCTACTTGGCTGATGTATTTTAGTAGTATATAGAATTTGTATTATAAAAAAACCATACAAAAAAATCAAGTTAAATCCATAGTTTTTGTAAAAACAACTTCCAAATTCAAAATTAAAAAAACACAAAATTCAAAATTTAGTGTTTGATTTTTTTTTAATCGGGAAATAAAATGCTGAATTGGCTTTTATTATTCACTACCCCCAAATAATTCTTAATTGAAAACTGAAAAATAAATGTTTCTATGTATCCTAGTTTTTGAGAAAATTGAAAGATGCGACTACAATTTTTTTGATATTTTTTTTGTTTATAAAATTTATATTATTATTATAGTGTGTAGTATGTGATAGTTGTGTTTCTTTGAGCTTGAGGTTAAAGAAGGAATAAATTCTTTTTACCTGCAAAGCAAGCCACCCAAGGTATACTGTGTTAGTATAACATACTCAAAGTCCCAACATTCAATTTCTAGGGAAATAAATTTTTTTTTTTTTGATATTTCTATTCCCGCATCTCTATTGCTTCCAGCAAAACTATGAGAATATATAGAATAAATAAATAAATCGGGTGGCACAACGGCTCATGAAGAACCAGGGCCTAGTGACTAACAACTCGCAACCATTCCTGTGTGCGCCTTTCGACAGGAATGGAAGGGACCTACAATTTTATGCCGAATCCGAACGGCTAGACGAGAAGCACTTTTTCGTGACAAGTGATACTCTTGGAGGATTTGTCAATTCCTCGCAAGAGGCAGTAGCCTTGAAAAAAAACTTTTTTAGTTTTTAGGTGGACGAGGCTGGGAAGCGATCCCAGACCTCCAGCGTGACAGTCGAACGCACTAACCATTACGCTACGGGCTACTAGTGAGAATATATAGAGACAATGCACAGATCCTAAGGGAGGGCGGGTATTTTTTTTTTTTCCTAAAAAACTTGGCTTATAACAAAAAAAAGTATTAAAAAAAATGGTGATACTTACAATGCCCTATTATACGTTTTCGTAAGCCAGAAATCCCGACTTTTATTTTGTTTTAAAATATATGTAGCTCTTTTAGTGACCAATTTTTGAAAAATTAATATTTAAACTCAAAATTAAAAAAACCAAAAAAATTCAAACAATTTGTTTTTTTTTTAAATTATACATATTTAAAAATTTATTTTTGTTTTTAAAACTCAATGCTATTATAAATTGTTGGTGAAACACTGAAATGGTTTTACTTACTTACTTAAGATGGCGCTCACAGCCCAGGATGGGCTTCAGCCTCAACTAACAAGCCCCTCCAGCCAGCTCTGTCCCTAGCTAGCTGCTTCCAGTATCCAGTTGCGCACACCGAGTGCTTTGATGTCGTGATCCACTTTTTTGCGCCACCTGTTACGGGTTCTTCCTCTGCTGCGTACCCCATCGGGGTTGGATTCGAAGACTCGTCGGGCAGGTGCGTTGCTATCCATACGCTCCACGTGCCCCAGCCATCTAAGCCGCTGTATTTTCAGCTTTTTGACCAGGTCAACGTCGCTGTACGGGCTATAGCTCGTCGTTGAATCTTCTTCTCCATACTCCTTCGATACACACCGGACCGAAAATCACACGAAGAATCTTCCTCTCAAAGCACCCTAGCAGATTTTTATCCGAATCTTTCAGTGTCCATGCTTCTGAGCCATAAAGCAGGACCGGGATGATTAGGGTCTTGTATAAAGTTTCCTTGGTTCTCTGAGAGAGGGCATTACTACTAAAATGCCTTCTTAGGCCGAAGAAACAGCGGTTTGCAAGAGTAATTCTTCACTTGATCTCTGCACTGAAGTCATTTTGCGAGGTAATATTGGAGCCCAGGTAGACATAGTCCTTGACAACTTAGAAGTTATATCTGTCCGTCGTGACATTTTGCCCGAGTCGAAGATGTTGAGATTCCTCTCTCGATGACAGCATATACTTCGCGTTATCCTCGTTAACCGCCAATCCCATTTTAGCCGCCTCCGATTCAATGCTCGCAAATGCGCCTGCCACAGCTCGCTTCGTTCTGCCGACAATGTCTATGTCATCTGCATACGCAAGCAATTGAAAGGACTTTTGATAGATTGTATCGCTGGTGTTGACTTGTGCGTTGCGTACAATTGCTATAAGAACGATGTTGAATAAGTTGCATGATAGGGCGTCGCCTTTGCTCAATTCTTTCTCAACATCAAAGGAATCGGTGGTGTTCTTACTAATTTTGACGGAGCAGCGAGATTTTTCCATCGTCATACTGCACAGGCGGACGAGTTTGGCAGGGATGCCGAGACTCGAACATGGCTCTGTATAATTCGTCCCTTTTCACGCTAACTAACCATTATGCTACGGGCTACTACTTCACGCTATCATACGCGACTTTAAAATCGATTAAAAGATATGGTGTGTATCGTTCTGGAATTCCCGGGATTTTTCTAAAATCTGTCGGAGTGTGAACATTTGATCGACGGTTGACTTGCCTGGCCTAAAACCACACTGATAGGGGCCGATCAGATCGTTGACAAAAGGTGTTAGGCAGTTACACAGGATAGCCGACAAGATTTTATAAGCGACGTTTAGGAGATTAATTCCTCTGTAGTTGAACATCTCCCTTTTTATGGATGGCGCACACTATACCGAGGTTCCATTCATCGGGCATACTTTCATCCGACCAAATTTTGCAGATAAGCTGGTGTATGCTCCTAACCAACTCATCTCCCGCTGATTTAAATAGTTCAGCTTGTAAGCCATCCGCACCAGCAGCCTTGTACGACTTAAGTTTGGATATCGCCAGCCGCACTTCGGTTAGGTCGGGTAGACGGAACTCTTGGCCATCATCGTCCAAGTTAAATGGAGCGTTCTGCCTATTAGCGGCATCTTGGCTGTCTTCGCCATTAAGCAGTCTAGAGAAGTGTTCTTTCCAGATCCTCAGAACTGACTGTGTGTCTACTACCATATTCCCTCCCTCATCTCGGCAGGCTTCCGTTCTAGCCTTGTATCCTTGGATGGATCGTTTCACCCTCTGATAAAATTTTCGAACATCTCCCCTACCGCTACAACCCTCAAAAGACTCTACCGCCCGCTTATCGTGCTCTCTCTTTTTCCTCCTGAGAAGTCGGCGTTCCTCTTTTCGTTTCAGCCCGTAGAGCTCCCGGGCTACTCTCTCAGCAGTTCTTGTTCGAGTCTGCAGCATTGCCTGGTAAGCCTCGTCCTTAGCTGCATGCGCCAGCCGGCACTCTTCACCGAACCAGGGGTTTCGTTGTGGTCGCCTAGTGAAACCCAGCACATCAGAGGCGGCACTTCTGATAGCTTGTTGACAGTGTTTCCACTGGTCCTCTGCACTTGATGCTGGTGGCGGACCTCCTGAGATATTAAGAGTTACGTGGTCTGCAAAAGTTTTGGCGGTCTCTTGCGATTTAAGCTTCTCGACATCGTACCTATTCACAGCATCTGCTCTGCGTTGTCGCATCATGGATATCCGCATACGTAGACTAGCTACCACCAGGTATAGAGATCCGAGTCAATATTGGCCCCTCGGAACGTTCGGACGTCCAAGATACTGGAAGCATGTCTCGCGTCTATCGCAACGTGGTCGATTTACTCGACTGCCAAGTCCCTTTTTGTATATCGAGGTGTAAGAAATAGGTACTTGAGATGATGACATTTCGCCCGCCGCACCGCAAAGCCTGCCATCCTGTGTTGCCGGAAGTTTCGTCGTGGAGGCTGTGTCCTCCGACTATCGAACCAAAGATGCCCTCCTTTCCGAATCTTGCATTGAAGTCACCAAGAATGATCGTTACGTCGTACTTCGGACACATATCATACGTTGTCTCCAGGAGATCGTAGAGTGCTTCCTTAGTGGAGTCATCTCTTTTTTCATGGGGTGCGTGAACACAGATCAGCGTAGTGTTCTTAAATTTGCCTTTGATGCGGATTCTGACCAGACACTCGCTAACACACCGGCAGCCCAAGACTTCTTGCCTAAGTCTTCCCCTTATCACAAAACCACAACCAAAAAGCCGCTGACCCTGTTCCTTCAAGCACCCGCCATAGTAGATGTCACACGATTTCAGTCTCCGTATGCCCTCTCCATCCCATCGCACTTCCTGGATAGCTGTTACGTCAGCCTTTAGCCTGTTCAGGTTCTCCACTAACGGTTCGGCTGCACGTGTTCTGTATAAGGACAGGACGTTCCACGCGCAGATCCGAAATTCATTGTCCTTGTTTCGTTTGCTGGGGTCGTCAACTTTAAAATCATCCATATCTGAGGCTTGTTGTTGCTTCGGAACAACCTTTTTTTACGTGGTAGGGAAGTTACCCCAACGCACAACCCCCGACCCGGAGGACCAGACCCTTTGTAAAACTCCAAGGGTAGGGAGTCGGATAAACCGCTCCTTATAGGCCTGAGCTACGAATATGTCGTAGTAGCCCATATAAGGTGTTCACTAAGAAGTTCAACTTAACTGGAACTGTAGTCGTCACCGTTGATTCCATCTGGAGAATTCGCCCGCTGCCGCCTCGATGAAAGGACAAGTGCCTTAGTGGGAATACTCCTCCCCCCCTCTCTCGTAAGCTGTCCCCAACAGCTTTCCACGGGGATTCAAACCCCGTCTCCAGCTAAGGTACTAGACACCCGATGTTCACCACTAGGAGGTGAGAGTAGGAGTTGGTAGACAGAGGTGGGTTTTGAGACAAAACCTGTGTACGCTTGTGTCCTCTTGAATGCACATAACTACACTTTTGAACATCCTGAAATGGTTTTGGGAATTTATTTTTAAAGATATTTAAAAATAAAGGAATCATCTTTCCCATAAAACAGAAGAATCTGGTTTAATGATCTATCCTGCAACCGGTTGATATATAACTTCGCTTTTCTTGTTTTTATTAAGAAATTGAAAAGTTGAACAACTTAAAAATACCTATACCTTCTCTTCTTAAACTTGGATAGAAAGAAAAGAAGAATAATTACTCTCCCCTAACCTCCTTTCTAACGGATAGCAATCCTTTTAAAAATTTGAAACTAATCGGCACACAAATTTAAAACAGACATACTCACTCTACCTACTAGGTATACACAATTAAAGTTTTTCTTCATGATAGGTAGTAGCTAAGCTATTCCTTTTTCAACCATCATGACCACCCTTTCAAAACCGTAAGTCATGGTCCATTATCTGTCAGGAAGCCATACAAGTTAAACGAATGGTGTAGCTCTGGTTAAACTTAAATGCACACTTAATTCTCATGAACTGCAAACTCAGAGAACACAGCCAGCATCCACCAGTAGAGTAGACTTCGTCATCAAGAGTATATCTAGATAATCAATAAATTGGTTGCTTATCTTGAGTTCTTGACTCTTACTATATAGATCCCAGACTAAAAGAATAAGGAAGAGAGAACAAAGCCGAAGACGGACGCGACGATCCAAACTGCCATGTTATGTAAGAAACAACATATCCTTTGTCATGAATCGCATGATCTTGAACAAGTCGATGGAGGTATAGGCAAGGTACCACATCACGGTCGAGGTCATCACTTCTTCTTTTGTTTTTGGGTAAAAAACGATTCTTTGCCATAAGACTCATACTCGTAGTTGAGAACTACTCTACTGTAGTGCTACAACTATCTATCTTAAACTTGAGGGCGGCAATTAAATTCCCCATTTATGGAATCTAACTATGCATGGAGGTCAAACTGCTGAATAAAAAAATAAACTAAAATAAAAAACAAATTTGGCAGCAAGAAATACAAAGTGAATGAAAAAAACGTTTAGAAATAAAGACCAGCCAGAACCCTTCACGAGGCAGGAGGCAAAAAGAAGCAACATTGCCATAACTCCTTTGGGCCCATACTTCACCATGGTTTATGGCCTACTCCTGATGGCATGAAATCTGACTGGGGCATGTTGCGGTTGCCATCAGTGCTGTAGGAATGGGTACTATAGTAGCATTTGGCTCCTTTACTGCGGAAAGGACTACTGTGCTACCCATGTCTCAAAAAGGCTTCCCAAGTCTCAGCAGGGAAAATTTAATGAAAAACGTATTTTGCAGTTTGAAAATATTTTTAAATCCTGATTTCACACATCTCTGCTCCTATTAAAAATTTCACATCTCTGTTAAACTTCAAAATGCCATATTTTCATTTGTGGTCATATTTATTTTATGAAATTATGTAAACGCGTAACATTCTCCGACGACAGTTTTGTTGTTATTAAACAGTGTTTATTTCTCATTTCTGTTATCATTGTGAATGATTCACCCTGCAGAGCGAATGTTACACGCCACTTTCGCGTCGGTTTGGGAGAGCCTTTAAACGAGGCTCCCCAACTTCCCAAAACGCTCCCCAAATTTTATGAAAAGTGCTACTCTCGGAATTTGTGAAACGACAGCACTGGTTGCAATTGTTGGTTTGCTTTGGTTAGGTAGCCTAACCCTCTCCCTCTCTTTTTCTCTACTAAATGACAGATTAAAATTTATTACACTAATTAAAATAATTCTTAATTAATAAGATCGAGCGGTAGATACTGCGGGAAGATACTGCGATGGCAACTGCTGTGATGCTGATGCTGGGCTCGAAAAGAGATACTGGATGTCGTTCCCGCGTTTATGTTTGTTTCACTTCCCATTGTCTATAATGTTTGTGTGTGTTTTTATTTCTAATTGTTGGCAAATGGTCGTGGTGCTGGTGAGGTAAGGAAGCTAAGTTATGGCTTCAATAGTATTAAATGGAGTCAGAGCTGTCGCTTAGTACTGTTTCGCAGAATAAAGGGCCAGTTTCACAGTGACCAGTTACCGAAATAAATAAGTTGCACCATAGTTTCACATATTTTTACATTAGGCTCATTTTCGCATTTCGAGTTTAGTACTTAAAGTTGGGGACGTCGTCGTCAGTGCAACTGAAGCAGGTAGGTACATAAGTGTGCACTATTAAATTGGTCCTTTAGTATGCTATATTCCCCACTTAAGTGCCACTTCGGTGACTGTGACAAAATGTGTCTTATTTAAAAGACTGATAAGAAGTACAAACTAACGGTTTCTTTTACCTATTTCGACATCACTGGTTCTGGTATACCATTAAATATGTTGATACTTGAGGATATGCTTGTTTTTGTTTGTTCTCATTCTCATATATAGGTATTTATCTGTGGTCTGCTATCGTTGTTCTTCTCATCTATGACTGCAGAAGAATTGGCGCGTTTGCTTTTAAAAATTTCATCTTTTACTCACCCATATACCTACACAATCTGCAAGTCGATAACATGGAGTTGAAGAAAGGCTTCGCAATTCATTATTGTTCGGCATTGGGTCCCGGTCCGTATCCCATCTCTGGCTAGGGGGTGACCTGTTTGTGGTGCATTGAAATTTATTTCTCGTTGCTGAATTTAGCTTTTCTCTGTGCAGAGCATCACAAAAAACACCACCGAGTAGTTGACAGGTTACAAGCACACTGCCGCTATCGTTGCCGATGGCCACCGCCGCGCCGCCATCGCCACCGCGGTCGCTATCGCTATATATCTATACCAACCTACATCGAAAACAGTGCGATTATTTTAAGCTATGATGGCTAGTGGAGGCTGCTACTGATTCTGCTGGGTGAGTGCTGATTCTACTGCTACTGCTTCCATTTTGGTCGATCATGGCTTCCTTTTGGATATTAAATAAATCGCAGCGGCATCGCACCATCCATCGCCAGGACCTTTTGTTTGCTTCGGGGGTTCCGGTGTTCCCCACCACCAATTCAAAACATGAAGTAATAATAAGTGAAGAGATATGACATTAGCTCGGTGCTGTTGGTCGTGGTAGTAGAGTTGATGACTACCTTACTTACTATGTGCTACGGGTAAGGCTGGAGGTTGTTTGGTTGTGTAGATGGTTTGTCTTTTTTTTCGTAAGTGATATCATATTATAGGTATAGCCGAATGGTTGTGGTATAAGCTCTGTGAAGGGTACGTTGTCCTTTGGCATTTGTTCAAGTGTCAAAGCGTGGTAAGTTACGTTAGCTATAATGTTAGGTACCTACTAAGTATAGGGAAGAATATTACAGTTTGGCGCCGCCGCCGCACCGTCGTCGCCGCCGTCGCTATGGCCCCACCGGCCGTGGTCTTTTAGTGAGTTGGGGATTTCAATTGAATTTGTTTTGTACAATTTGAAAGAACGTGACAAAATATGATGGTTCAAGGAAGGACACGATATTTTTAAAGTGCGAATAGAATTCTCACGAAGAATTTTATAATAAACTTATGGCATATTGTAATAGAAAATCATACAGAATGGAATCTTCATAAAAGGTTTAGTAAGGAGTCTGTAGCATAAAATATAACTTATAAAAGCGTACAAGACTTTGAAAAAAAAACTTGTCTATAATTTAATGCTGTTTTAAGTGATTTCCATTATATATTCGTAGGGCTGGCCATGAGACGAGACTTTTGTAAGTCTCGTCTCGTCTCGGTCTCGATAAAGTAGAAAATTTTCAGTCTTGTCTCGGTCTCGTATAATTAAGTCTCGTCTCGTTCCCGTCTCCGAAACATACGATTTCCGGACAAGCTGTTGATTATTGGAAGGAAGTATTTTCGATTACAGTTTAAATATGTGCAGAAGAAAATAAATATTTCACTGAAATTGGATTTTTTAATTTATTAGACTATCTGTACATTTCGGTCCAAATATACAGTCTCGTCTCGGTTGCTTAAATGGCAGTCTCAACAGTGGGCGCTGTATGTGCATATTTCATATTTCAGCGCGTATAACTCGAGAACCAATCGTTCGATTTTAACAATTTTTGGTTTTATGGATTTGTATATTGGCCCAAAGAAGAAAACTATAGAGTAGTACCTATCCCGGAAATTTCCAGGAAATATCCGGGAATATATATAAGTGGGTATAAATTTCTTCGCATTTGATAGAGATGATGTTCGAAGATGTTCGAACAAATGTGCCAATGGTGAATCCAGAACAAAAACAAGCTTATGATGAATTGATGAAAGTAATTTTTCACAAAAATGGTGTCATTTACTTCCTGGATGCGCCCAGTGGAACTAGAAAAAAACCTTCCTGATTTCACTGATTTTCGCTACGATTCGTACGAGATCTGAGATTCATTTGGTACTCGCCTCTTATTTTACGGCTATGTTGTTGGAAGGGGGCCAAACAATTCTGGTATTGAAATTGCTATCTGTAATTTCAAATAAATATGCGGCGACGAAAGTATTTCAGCCATATAAGATTACCATCTAGAACGAGTGCACGATGGCTCACAAACGCGCATTGAAAGCCCTAAATCGCATACGTTGAAAGATTTACGAAATTATGAAAAATTTGTTGGTGGACGCAATTATCTTGCATTAAAGCTATTTTCGTCAAACACTGCCTGTCATTCCAAGATAAAATCCAACAAATAAATTAAACACTTCCCCGAAGGCGTCTGCTTTATGGCAGTATATGAAGAAATTGACATTGAAACGAACATACAGGTTGCTTTAAGATATGACCAGTCCGCTGCAGTGTTCTCCAGGCAATTGGTGGCGATAGGTAATAGCGTGATCCCAGTCGACTTAATCACCGTCCTGATTGAATTTCCTCGGATTGCATAACACCAGAAGAGTTAATAACGAATGTTTTCTAGAATATCGCTTAGAATTATGTTGACCGGAATTGGATGAGTGTGACTTCGGCTTGGAAAATCACGGAGTTCGATCATTTGAATTTCGTCATTCAAAATCAAATCACCGATGAGTTATAGCCTTTTCACACCAAACCCAAAACCTGGTTTTCGCGAAAATATCGGTTATGGCTGAAAACCTAGATCGAAAACACAAGTTTTCCCATACATTTATGCCAAACCACAAGTTTTGATAAAACACAAGTTTTAAATAAAACCTGTCCAAAACATGTTGGAATTGCAGGATGAACTAAACAAACACACCTTGTGAAACATTTAGCGCTCAATTAAATGTCATATAAATTGCTGGTGGGTTGCTGCCAGGAAAAAATATTTTTTCTGCTGGAACACAAGAGAGCGCGACGCAGTGTCGCGCATCCTAACTACTACGTGAAATTGATCGGTTAAGAAATAAATTAATTATAACGAATCAGGATTGATTGTATTTCCATTATTAAATTCCAATATTAATAAATTGTCTTTTAATTGCACATAAAACATTTCATTTTTCCCTTTTCTCTGGCACTGACAATTTTCAAAGCGGCGCGGCCCTTCCTCGAAACATTAAGCAAAACAAATGAAATGTCAAATGAAAGCTTGTACATTTTCAGAGTGAACGCATTTCAAGTTTTCATAAACCAATTGCCTAAAACCTGGTTTTGGGTTTGGTGTGAAAAGGCTATTACATTCATACAAATCCGTTGACTACTTAATGGATGAAAACGAATCCACAAACTGTCTCACGGGATTTTTGAATTAATTGGACGATCTTTTTCATCGCTATTTGTGCTGGACGCACCCTAAAACTGAAATTCGATTCCACTTCTATCCCTAAAATAAATGACGTATGTGTGTCAAAACAAACAACTTTGTTAGTTAACCAAATCAAAGAAAGATGGGTTAGCACATTGCAAAATTTGAGACTGCGATATACGTTCGCTCAAAACTGATTTAGAACGGCCGGCATGCTGAAATTTCTTGCCATGTTGCAAAGGCTATAAAAAGGATCCCATTGATAAAATACTATGGATACATATGTATGTACATCACATATTTATTGAAGAGGACTAAGTACAAAAGAATATATTTTTTTTTTTAATTTTAAGTTTTTATGTAGGATTTTTTATTTGGTTTTGTTTTCTTTATTTATTTTTTTACTAAATATGATTTGTTTTGATATTAAAACTACAAATTGCGGATTTTTTGTTTTCATTTTTAAATTTGGTGATATTTTGAGTTGAAATTTGACAATTTTTTGGCGATTTAAATTTGAATTTTGGCGATTTAAATTAAAATTTTGGCGATTTCGCTTTTTAAAACCGGACAACCCTGGTTTGTGACGTCACTCTAGAATTCCCATGTTTCTCACATGGCCAATTGTATGTGACGTGCTCACGTGTCGGCAAATATACCGCTTTTTACGCTAACCTGACCAAGAATAGAGCGAACAATTAGTACAGGCAACGAGGAGTCAAATAAGGGCAATCTGAAAAAAGTTTTGACGTCTGAAAAGTTTGAATGCAGTTTTGAAGAGGGGTTGCTTCTTAGCATAAATCTCGATTTGCAGGATTTTTGGTCTTGTGGGTCCGCCATCTTGGAAAGAAGTAAAAAAATATTTTTTTTTTTTAAATTTTGAGTTTGAAAATTATTTTCTCAAAAAATGTTTGTCCAAACAACTTGATTTAAAAAGTTAATTTAAGAATAGATTTTTGGCTTTTAAAAAAGCTATAACATGATATTTTGAGTGTTGCCGTTGATTTTTAATAATTTTGTTTATATTTTAAGTTATTTTTTTAGAAAATTGCCCCTTCTGCTCCGTACGATTTTTTTCGTATATAAACTCAACCTACACGCCCTAGCCTTTCTTTAGACCATATGCAAATCACACTGTATTATCTTCAAAAAAGTATTTAAGACTAAGCCCGTAAGGCCTAATTTTGTACTCGTTTTTCATTAATAAATTTTGAATTATCTACACCAGACAAAAAATGTATATACCGATTTGTAGGAAATTTAAATTAAAACAAAAAAAGTATCTCATATTTTTTCATAAAAAAGCAGAGGAAATGAGAAAAACGCAAATTATCAAAAGAAGTCGTTTTTCCAAGATGGCGGACCAAAAATCCCGCAAATCGAGATTTATGCTAAAAAGCAACCCCTGTTCAAAACTGCATTGAAACTTTTCAGACGTCAAAACTTTTTTCAGATTTTTCCCCATTGCCTTTACTAAATGTTGTCTACTATAAAGAACTTCAGTGAAAAAGTGGGTTGACCGACATGTCCATCAATGTGGTTGAAACACAGCGAAATTCAGTTATTTCGATTGTATTTAACAGAATTTTTGAATACAGAACTAGAATCGACCGAATTATGTATGTACATCAAGACGTGTGCCAGGCTCGGAATTACTATTTTCAATACATTAACGAATCGAGACGGAACAAAGTTAGCTGGGTCAGATAGTAATTTTAATAAATATCAATATATATCGATTTATATGGTCGTGTTGTCAATACTAAGCTGTAATCATCAAAATTTTGATTCCTTCGCTTGAAGAATCACACATATATATTTGAACAAGTGCAAGTCTTACTAAAACAAAACAAAACCAAAGTATTTTCTAACGCCCGTCATGCCATAATAAATCTAATTCTGTAACTCTGTTTGCCATGTTTAAACAAAAAGATCAATTATCTCCATAAACCATTTATATAGTTATTCCATACGTAAACCAAATTTGGATTTGTCACTGAATCGTTGATTCTTAGAATCAAGTTAAATTATACTTGCAGTATCTAATGACAGGTGTGGCATTTATTGTTTGTTTGTGTACACACTATATAAACAAAGGCATGGTTCCAATGAAACACATACGACGCAATTATTTGAGCTGCTGATAAGAATCTGGTTCAACAAGATTTTGTATTTGTGTTTTACCACTGAGCTAGGCGCCCCTCTTCCTTGCTGTTCCGGTTTTAAGTATTTTTTTACAAATAAAAATAAATCTTTATTTGTGTGTTTTACCTTCAAAAGATTATAAAGTTGTTCTTTGTTGATGTTTGATAAGTGAGTCAAGTACCAACGAGTAACTAGCAGTATAAAGTAGAATTTAACAGCAAGAGTCTCTTTGATTACCTTCTTGAGAGTGTACCAATCTTTTAATATCACCATATAGGTAGGTATGTTGTACATAGGGGTTCGAAAAATAAACTCAACCACTATGTCGTACTTCGCTGAAACTGAAACTGACCGTACCATCTGCCAACCCAAAGATCTTTAAAAGCATCGTAATGGTTGGGGAATCACCACGGTTACCATACTCTTGTAAATTTCCACAAAAGTTCTCGATAAAACAGAATAAATGAGATAAGTTATACCTACATCTTTTTTAAAAACTGAGTTTTTTATCGAAAATATTTTCGAAACTGCGGTTTCTGGTTTTCTATATGAAAAAGGCAACAAATATGAGACAACATGCAGTTATCCAGCGATAAATCTTTTCGGTATTTGAAATATTCATTAGTCATGATTCAATGAGAATCAGAAATATTTTTGGCTTTTGCCAAATTGAAATTAAAATATTTTGTTGTTGTTTCATTATATGTTTGTCAAATGAACAAAGTCTTTATAAATGAATTCTCATAAAATACAGTCTTTAAAATTAAATTGAAATAAACTATTATTTAAATTTTACTGAAAATTAGTTTCTCTTATAATTAATTGTTTAGCTTCATTTTCCGTCCCGCAAACATTTCCTAAAAAGTACCCTAAATTTGGAGTGGAGAAAAATATTTAAGGGGAGTTAAAGGTGGTGAAATTGTTTTTTTTTTTTTCAAATTACTCGAAAACTATAGGTTCTTTTGAAAAAGTTGTAGACACATAATGTAGCTCATGAAATTCTACACAAAAAAGATAATAACACATTTTTTCGTTTTTTTTGGATGGGGACACTTTGTCTGGGGCTATTTTTGGTAAACAAGACAAGAACCAGTTGAAAGTAAAATTATCTACAAAATGACATATTAATGGCCTCTGTTCGTCAATTCGTTCTTATGTTATGGCTAATTAAAGTTCAACTTATAAAAGCGGAGAAATATAGTTGCATTTTCAACAATAGTGAAACTTGGTGGTTTTAATTTGATTATGTCATTCATTGGATCGATTGGGTTTATAATGGAAGGCAGTGGTTTAAAAGACTCTTTAAATACTGTACATGCACCGAGTTCTATAGACAAAATGTTAAATGGATGTGAAACAAATTTAACTCTGGAGTGCTATAACTTAAGAACGAATTGACGTATAGAAATTGTTAACATGTCATTTAGTAGATAATTATACTGTCTACAATTTATTTCTAAATCATTTTGTAAGAAAATAAGCTTTTCGGGAGTTATTAAAGAAAATAAGAAAATTCTAATATTTTCAGATGGTGTCATTTCCCTTCCGGTACCACTCTTAAAACTTGGTTCTTTAATAGAAAATATTTGTCCAAACATAACAAAAAAAAAAATCCCCGTCCAAAAATACAATAATATCCTCCCATATTACACTGTTTTAATGTCCTGCACCCAAATGTTTTTGACCGTTTGTCTCCAAATCTATCCATTGTACAAAAAAAGTGTTATAATCTTTTTTAGAATTTCAAGAGCTAATATATATATACTTACAACTTTTTCCAAAAAAACCTATAGTTTTCAAGTAATTTGATAATATACCTTAGGGGTTAGTTATAGCTATCATTGAAAACTATCATTGAAAATATTTATTGTCAATTTTGAGAGATTTTGAAGAAAAAATTAATGATTATTTTGATGCAAAAGTAAAGCTTATTGACTTAATAATTATTTTCAGGTAAAACAAAATTCAATTTGGCAGAACTTTTCTCATAAAATGGCTTTTAATATTTCAATGATGAACTACCTAACAAAAGATCATTGAAAAAATTAAAAGTTACGTTATGGGGAGATATGCGTCAAAATGAATTTTTTTTTGAGGAGGAATAATTTTGAAGTCGTAAGCTACATTTCTGCATTAAAATATTCAATGATTAAACTTTCGAAGGGTCTCAAAATCAACAGCTAACTTTTTCAATGATGAATTTCAATGATAGCTATAACTGGCCCCTTAGATATGTGTACTGTGTATTAGGACAACCTCAAGTTAGGGGCCAGTTGCAGCTATCATTGAAAACCATAATTGAAAAAGTTAGCTTTTGATTTTGAGACCCTTCGAAAGTTTAATCATTGAATATTTTAATGCAGTAATATAGCTTACGACTTCAAAAATATTTCCGCTCCAAAAAAAATTCATTTTGACCTATATCTTCCCCATCATTCATCATTGAAAAATTAAAAGTCATTTTATGAGAAAAGTTGTGAGAGATTTTGAAGAAAAAACAAATGATTATTTTGATGCCAAAGTAAAGCTATTTGACTTAATAATTATTTCTAGGCAAAACGAAAATCAATTTGGCACAACTTTTCTCATAAAATGACTTTTAATTTTTCAATGATGAACTACCTTTTACCAATGATCATTGGAAATATTAAAAGTTACGTTATGGGGAAGATGTGAGTCAAAATGAATTTTTTTTGGAGGAGAAATAATTTTAAAGTCGTAAGCTATATTTCTGCATTAAAATATTCAATGATTATGCTTTCTAAAGGTCTCAAAATGAACACCTAACTTTTTCAATGATGGTTTTCAATGATAGCTATAACTGGCCCCTTACGTGAAATTTTGTTCAGTAAAATTAATTCAATTTTCAAAGTGGCAACCATGATCTTAACCCCTTTTTTGTCGAAGTCGTATTAACAATGCAGGCGCTGATGTGTATAAATCGTCATTTCAAAGTAAGAAGCATGCGTGCAGTGGCAGTGGTCTCTCTGCATATTTAAAACCACATTATCCTCAAAAAGGGATTCATAGCACATTCCCAGAATTGATACCATTATTATACGTATGTACCTATAGCTTGTAAAATGTTACGCATGCGCATTATGTGCGTGAGTATCATTTTTAATTTGCAATGTGCTCCCCGAGTGTAAAGACAAGAGGTCATGATTAGAGGGAATGTGAAAGGATTATATAGTATTATGGTGGTAGTGAATATCACAATGCCCTTATACGAGAGAAGGAGATATGGTAGAGGAATAAAAAATCCTTGTTTATGGGGGGTGCAAGCTATAGTTGATCCCGTATGCAGAGTAATATTGAATGTACAGATTTTGGAGTGTTTTTTTTGTTTTATGTTTTTTATTTTTATGTGGCTCCTGCTGACTTAAGGTAGTTGTATAGTTTTCATAATTCAAAACGACAATGAAGAAAAAGGTAAAGTTCAGATCAAAAATAGAAGAACACAGACCTCGAATATTCTTGCTGCCACACGTAAAAAGTAAACAATTATGAAAACTGATGCCTAGGTATTATAAACCAAACATTTATATCTACACCAAACATTTAAAGAAATTTAGGTTGCGAAAAATTTAGATCTTTTTGTTTGTTAGAATAGGTACCTTCTCAAGAATATACATAAATGTATTTATAGATAGGTATACCTATTTTTTAAATTTTTTGCTTGTAGGGCTTTTGAATAGAGCAGAATTTTAAGGGTAAGGAACAATTTCGTTCTCGTGTTTTTATTATTGAATATGTTTGTGTGGAACTTAAGTTTACTTAGAACACAATATTCGCTTGAATTCACACATGTATTTCTGAGAGAATGGTCACACTGGCCATTATTCAATACTGTTGGTATAACCGAAAACTAAGCCGAATTTGTTAATTAAACTTAAAAAAAAATGTATGTAGGCAATTAGATTTTCTATCAAAATTGTTGGTTTTAAAAAAAAATTAAAGAAGGGCAATTTAACCAGAATGTGGCCTATTTTTGCTTTTTAGTGTTGGCATTAAGACCCACACTTCATATGATTCATACAGGGGCATCGGAAGGGATGTGCGGAGTGTGCCACCGCACACTGCGCCGCGATTCGAGGGCTCCGCGCGTGCGACATTAAAATGTCTCCGCATCTTGAAATAATAATATCCAGAAAACCATGTCTATTTTCTTCATTCATAACAATCAAACAAAAAACTAATTGAAATTGGCTTGATTCGCTCGATTTCGCTGACTGGGTTGAGTTGAGTTGAAATTTGATTAACCTTTCTTCACTTTTTAACCTTTATCTTATGCAGAATGGAAATAAACGTCTAAGATAAATGTACATACTTATTATTTTAAGCCGAGAGCAACAAAAAAGAGGGCCCACTCTGAATACGAAATGCTTACGAAAAAACATCGGACAATTTTTCATGGAGAGTTTCACAAATTGCAAATAAATAAAACAAGTTTTATCGAAAAAAAAACATGCTGTAATAAAATAAACAACAAATAAAATCACGAACAAACTCAAATGTCATTTCTGGACACACAAATAAATGGTCCGGGGCATTAATTCTGTGCAAAAAGAGAGTGTAGACTTGTCAAAACAAAACAAGTATAATCATCAATTTCTCTGGTAGAACAGCGTTCCACGTCCACAGAACGAAAAGCACAACAATTTTTCGTTTATTATTTTGTCATATCATTTTTGATTAGCATTTTTCGTTTCACATCAGCAGCGGTCTAGGCTTTATTATGAGAAATGACATCATGATGATTTAACAAAAAAAAGGTATAACTGCAATCCATACTTGCATCTTAAGTTATAATTGAATTTGGAAGATTTTATGACAGGTGTGTAATATACTTTTTTTTATAATGATGCAGCCTGAAATCATTTTCCCGGAGGCCCCAAACATTTATTCTCGCCCACAACTCATTTTGGTCTAGCGCCGCCTCTGGATTCATAAATGCTTTTACCCAAATCAATGTTTAGTACAAATACTTTGAAAGCAGACCAACTGACATCATAGGCGCCTATCAGACGACTGATCATAACCTAAACGGAGCGACCGAGGGAGTCGCGTGAGCGAGACAGAGGACCCAAAAAGGGAGTTAAAATCCTTAAACCCGTTCCTTTTTTTCTTTGAAGGATTTTCTTATTTTAAATAATGTTTTTAAACTATTCCCCGTATTTATAAAGAAAAAATAGTAAATTCAGCAACCGTGTTAAAGAAAACTACAACATGGAATAAGAATTTTCTGGACTCAAACTAAAGGCATTTGTTCCATTTGAGTCCGGGACATTTGTATTAGTGCTTCAAAGTATCCGGACATTTCGGATATCCGAAGCTGATACGGATTCTTATAGTAAGGGTAATATAGTGCATTATAAACATATGGTATATGCGTTACGCATGCGTTTCGCACGCGTTTCACATGCGTTACGCACGCGTTACGCATGCCTTACGCATGCGTTACATTTTTATATTCTGTGCACCACCTTGATAAGAACACATTTTTGTCTTCCATAATTTTATCAACTACAAACTGTCTTAATTTCATTGAAATCTGTCAGAAAAACATTTTTTTTTTAACCACCCTGATGTGAAAACATTTTTTTCCAAAATTCAATTATAAGTATAAAATGTGTCATTTTCATTACAATTGGTCAAAACAGAATTCCTTGAACCACCGCATGCGTTCCGCATCCGTTCCGCATGCGTTATACGCATGCTGTTGCATGTTGCATGTTGTAATGAAGCATTACACTAAGCACTAAAACTTCTGACCATTTCATACAAAATACAATTGCATGACATTAAATGCAATAGACCAACATGCAGGCTACAGCATCATAACCTGCCACGAACTTAATCTAAAGCCAACTAATATAATAATAAGCGATACAAGTATCAAGCCACACACCGTACCTAGGTCGGCACTCGGCGTTTGGCAAGACCAAAACTCACCTCACCCAACCAAACCAGTGTGGTGAATTTTACATAGCTGGTACTGGTAATACTCTATGGCAATAGCAAGCTGCGGCTGCTATCGATGATATGACGATTACGTACCGCACCCCGACCACACCAAATCGATAATAAATCAATACCTACCTCTTTTGCGATGTGCTCTCGATATAGTTGACACTATCTCCTCGCATCAGCACAGCATAAAGAGGGCTACAGCAGATGACCAAAGACAAGTACATCAAGTCACAACTCATAGTAGACCAGTAAGGTAATAAAACTGAACTGCAATTTTACCAGACTGATAAAAGTCTGCGATCAACCGGGTGATAAACCTGAAATGTACAAGACCCATTAAATGTCTGCGATTCACCAGTTATAAAACTGAGATTTTACCAGGCGAAGCCTATGATTACCGGACAGTATTAAAGTCTGCGATCTACCGGACCAAGGTCTGAGATGTACCAGAATTAAGTCTGTGATCGTTTCATCGTATAAGCTATAAGCGAAGGTAAACATACGCATATCCCGATTCAGCCATTACCAGAAGACAAACAACACAACGAACTCCCGGCAGAAGACATCAGTAAAATAACGCACATTCTCCTTCCTGGATACCACATGTATATTCGTAGAGAGGACTTTCAGACCTTCGCCAAGTTAATACAGCTAACCGACGAATATGAGATCATTAAGCGCGAAGAACGTAATAAGGCTCCGAGTATATCCTCTAACAGATTACCACAATCAGTAAGAGCAAAGTTTGGTGGTCTTCCGGGATGACCCGGAAGACTGGGTACAACGACGAATGTCCTTAAACACCCTGAAAAATTTCAAGATTACCATATCAGCGAAGGCCAGCTGTACCGAAAATTCGATGCCCACCCAATGTCTAACGTAACATGTACGTGCAACATGTGCATATTTTAGGTTGCATGTTGCATGTTGCACGTTGCATGTTGCATGTTGCATGTTGCATGTTGCATGTTGCATGTTGCATGTTGCATGTTGCATGTTGCATGTTGCATGTTGCATGTTGCATGTTGCATGTTGCATGTTGCATGTTGCATGTTGCATGGTGCATGTTGTATGTTGTATGTTGTGTTGCATGTTGCATGTGTAACGCATGCGTAACGCGTGCGTAACACATGCGTAAAGCGTGCGTAACACATGCGTAACACGTGCGTAACGCGTGCGAAACGCATGCGTAACGCGTGCATAACGCGTGCGTAACGCATGCGTAACGCGTGCGTAACGCGTGCGTAACGCGTGCGTAAAGCGTGCGTAACGCATGCGTAACGCGTGCGTAACGCATGCGTAACGCATGCCTAACGCATGCGTAACGCGTACGTAACGCGTGCGGAACGCGTGCGTAACGCGTGCGTTAAGCGTGCGTAACGCATGCGTAACGCGTACGCAACGCATGCGTAACGCGTGCGTAACGCGTGCGTAACGCGTGCGTACCGCATAAGTTACGCGTTACGCACGCGTTTCACATGCGTTACGCATGCATTACAAATGCGAAAAAAAGGTATTTTAATGGACACTTTTGATCAGAACAATTTTGTTTGCTTTACCTTGGTTTGCAAATTTGTTGTCTTCGATAATTCTATGTCAGCTACATCATATTTCAATTAATTCGAAATCGGTGAAGGAACAACGGAGCTTACGTTTTTGTGAACCACCCTGATAAGAACACATTTGTGTCTTCCATAATTCTATCAACTACAAACTGTCTTAATTTCATTGAAATCTGTCAGAAAAACATTGTTTTTGAACCACCCTGATGTGAAAACCTTTTTTTCCATAATTCTATTATAAGTATAAACTGTGTTAATTTCATTACAATTGGTCAAAACAACATTCTTTGAACCACCGCATGCGTTCCGCATCCGTTCGGCATCCGTTCGGCATCCGTTCCGCATGCGTTATACGCATGCTGTTGCATGTTGAATTTTGTAATGAAGCATTACACTAAGCACTAAAACTTCTGACCGACGCCACTAGCCATTTCATACAAAATACAATTGCATGACATTAAATGCAATAGACCAACATGCATGCTACAGCATCATAACCTGCCATGAACTAAATCTTAAGCCAACTAATATATAATAAACGATACAAGTATCAAGCCACACACCGTACCTAGGTCGGCACTCGGCATTCGGCAAGACCAAAACTCACCTCACCCAACCAAACCAGTGTGGTGAATTTCACATGGCTGGTACTGGTAATACTCTATGGCAATAGCAAGCTGCGGCTGCTATCGATGATATGACGATTACGTACCGCACCCCGACCGCACCAAATGGATAATAAATCAATACCTACCTCTTTTGCGTAACGCGTGCGTAACGCGTGCGTAACGCGTGCGTAACGCATAAGTTACGCGTTACGCACGCGTTTCACATGCGTTACGCATGCATTACAAATGCGTTACGCACGCGTTACGCACGCGTTACGCATGCGTTACCTACGTGTTTTGCATGCGTTACGCACGCAAAAGAGGTAGGTATTGATTTATTATCCATTTGGTGCGGTCGGGGTGCGGTACGTAATCGTCATATCATCGATAGCAGCTTGCTATTGCCATAGAGTATTACCAGTACCAGCCATGTGAAATTCACCACACTGGTTTGGTTGGGTGAGGTGAGTTTTGGTCTTGCCGAATGCCGAGTGCCGACCTAGGTACGGTGTGTGGCTTGATACTTGTATCGTTTATTATATATTAGTTGGCTTAAGATTTAGTTCATGGCAGGTTATGATGCTGTAGCCTGCATGTTTGTCTATTGCATTTAATGTCATGTAATTGTATTTTGTATGAAATGGCTAGTGGCGTCGGTCAGAAGTTTTAGTACTTAGTGTAATGCTTCATTACAAAATGCAACATGCAACAGCATGCGTATAACGCATGCGGAACGGATGCCGAACGGATGCCGAACGGATGCGGAACGCATGCGGTGGTTCAAAGAATGTTGTTTTGACCAATTGTAATGAAATTGACACAGTTTATACTTATAATAGAATTATGGAAAAAAATGTTTTCACATCAGGGTGGTTCAAAAAAAATGTTTTTCTGACAGATTTCAATGAAATTAAGACAGTTTGTAGTTGATAGAATTATGGAAGACAAAAATGTGTTCTTATCAGGGTGGTTCACAAAAACGTAAGCTCCGTTGTTCCTTCACCGATTTCGAATTAATTGAAATATGATGTAGCTGACATAGAATTATCGAAGACAACAAATTTGCAAACCAAGGTAAAGCAAAAAAAATTGTTCTGATCAAAAGTGTCCATTAAAATACCTTTTTTTCGTTAAAATTACGTATAAATCCCTTAAGCCTAGTATGCTGCTGATGCGAAACGAAAAATCCCATTCAAAAATTACATGACAAAATCATAAACGAAAAATTTCGTTGTGCTTTTCGTTCTGTGGTACGCTGTCCAACCACAGAAATTGATGATTATACCAGATTGTTTTGACAAGTCTCCACTCTCTTATACCACTTAATTAATTGCCTGGAAAGTTGAATGTGTGCGGAAAAATGACTTTTGGGTTTGTTCGTTTTTGTATTTGTTGTTAATTTCATTACACCATGGCTATTGTTTGATTTTTTCGTTAAATGTTGTTATATTTATTTGCAATTTTTGAATCTCTCCATGAATATTTTTCGGATGTGTTTTCGTAAGCATTTGGTTGTCTTTTTGGAGACCGCTGAAAAATTTCGTCTCGTATCAGCAGCGTAGTGGGCTTTAGGATGAACAAGTACATAGAAGGTTTGAGCTAAGAGCTGTTTTTTAAGAAAATCAAAAATAAACGACATCATCTTATAGCAGCTACCCGTTTTAGATGAGCTAAAACAAAATCTTGGATATTTCCTCTAGGGAATTACACCAGGAACACACCAGAAATGCCAAATTGTAGATAGATATGTTCATTCGTTTAGGGTTTGTTTGATTTAATTTTTTTCGTTATAAATACGAGGGTATAAATACAAAATAATAAAAAATGAAGTTGACTTTATTTTTTGTTCTGATTTTGTTGAATAGGTTTTATTTCCATATAAAATTGGAATTAAAACCCGCCAGAAAAAGGAATTAAATGCCACTGGGCTAGTTTTAGTTTCCAATTTAAAAAGGAATTAACACCCGCTATTTATAGGTATTTGGATAGGAAAATAAAAGTTGCATATCGCTTACATTATGCAAGATTTGCCAACACTTGTCAAACAGAATTTCGATACAGAATTTTGGATTTACTGAATTTTTAAATACAAAATTTTGTAATAATACCGAATATTAAATTTACAAAATAATGAAATACAAAATAAATGAAAATAAATTATAGTCACACAAAATGTTTGAGTAATTCAAAGAATTTTATTCATACAGGATTTTGGAATAGGTAAAGATTATCGACCCGTTCCCCCTAAAAAACAATATCCATTTCTGTATCTTCTTCTTCATTTTACCGGCGATTGTCATGATCTCGAGAGGGACCACAACTCTCCCACTCAACTGCTTTGCCTAAGGTTCCACTTGTGGGGTTCGCCGGGTTGACTTTAGAAAACGTCGACAGGCCTCCCGGTTTTGGATTGTTCCATGCAGGTGTCGTTTGCATTTGTTTCAACCAGGAGTTTTTGCGCCTGCTTTTCTTCTGTGGTAGTGTTGGAACGTCTAGTGCTATTGCCTTTTAAACTGGGTTCTCATGGCATCTTCTTTGTACATGACAGTACCAGCTAAGTTGGTCATGCTGTATTTTGTCCAAGATAGTATTTTTGACGTGTATGCTTTCTCGGATTCTCTTGCTTCTTATTCGAACACTCTTTGTCACTCCTGCTGTCATGCGAAGCATCTTCATTTCAGCTGCCGTCAATTTACTCTCATACTTCTTGTACATTGTTCAACAGTGTGAAGCGTATGTAAGCGCTGGACGAACAACTGCCATGTAGAGCTTTTCCTTGAGCTTAGGGGCATTTTTCTATCACAGAAGATGGCAGAGTTTTCCGGCCACTTCATCCACCCTACGCTTACGCGATGTTTGATGTCGTCATCACAAGATCCTTCGCTTTTGATAATTGATCCAAAATATTTAAACTTTTCGCACTTGGGAAGCACTGTACCATTCAAATAGATGTCCGGAAACGGTCTGTGTGGATCAGAAAATGGGCAGCATAGGTATTAGGTCTTTTTCACGCTAATGCGGTATCCACTTCCCTCCAGAACATCCACCCATACATCAAGTGCTCGTTGCAAAGACACAGGATCTTCACTTATGATGGCTCCATCGCATCGTCAGCAAAGAATAACTGATTCACTTTGGGGTCCGTCACCTTATTCTGAAGCAGAAAGCCAAGGACAGTAATAAAGAGCAAAGGACTAAAGACGCTTCCCTGGTGCACACCTACTCTAATTGCACTCTTCGGTGATTCCTGCGGGGCATCTTACCTTTGTTTTAACTTGCTCATACATGTCCATCACCATCCGCACATAGACTTCCGGAACTCCTCGTTGCCTAAGTGCAACTCATATCAGATTTCGTGGTTGTCTGTCGAATGCTTTTTCAAAATTAACCAATACAATATGCAAATCTCTCAAGGAATCCCTGCTATATTTTTCCTTTCTGATTTTTATACTCTGAATGGCATCTGTGGTTGATTTACCCGAAACAAACCCGCACTGGTCGTCAGATAGCGGTATTATTTTTCGTAGGCGGTCATCCAATACCCGCTCAACGATCTTCATGGTGTGTGACATCAGCTTGATCGAACGGTAGCTGCCGCAATTTCCTGTATCACGCTTCCCCTTGTAGATTGGAAGAAGGTAACTTTCCCTCCGCTGATTAGGCATTCGGTAGCCGCAGATTAGTTTGGAGATGAGAATCATGAGCCATCTAGACCCGTTGTCCCCCATTTTTTTTCCAGAACACAGAGGGTATCTCGTCTGGCCCAATCGCTTTTCCCTTTTTGGAGTTTTTCACCGCATCACTAACTTCTTCGACTGTGATGTCGGCGACTTCTTCATTGTTGGGTTAGCTTTTGGAAAGTATATCCCTGGAAACGGTTCATTTAAAAGTTCTTCACAATACTATTGCCACCTGTGGAGAATTTTGTCGTCATCCACAGGGAGTTGGCCTTGAGCGTTGTTAATGAATTTTGGTGAACGAATCTCCTGAGCAATTTTCCTTCTCTGTGCGGCGATTTTGAAAAAAGTTGTGCCCTTGTTCATGTTGGCATGTCGCAGTTCCTGAAAAGCTTGGTTTGCACCAGCAGCCGGTGCAGGTATTTCCTCCAGCTCCCGATACATGCTCTTCGTGCTCCCTGCTTGAAGTTGGGCAAACTTTTTCCTTGCTTCTTCCTTGCAACGTCTGTAAATCTGTAAACCACTCCAAGGTGTGCTTTTTCATCTATGTTATGAGAGGGGCAAGTTGACCAGTCTTTGAAAGACGTTTTTTTCTAGTCCTTACTGCGTTGGCTTCATCATTCCACCACTGGTTCTTTGTCTTGTTCGTAGTGTCCTCTGACAATTCCTAGCAGTGATTTCGCTTCCTGCAGGTAGGTTTCTTGCAGAGAGTCCCACATTTGTTGTACCCCACACTCTCTATTTGCATGTATGTCGATGTTTTTATACAGATAATCTTTCATAAAAGAAACGAACGCTTCGCCTTTTAATTTATCCAGATTGTACCACTTTATTCCTCTAGAACCCTCTGTTTGTTTGTTTGTCTTCTGAGTCTCCATAAAAAATTCTGTCAGCAGAAGACAGTTTTATGGGGAGATCGGTTCACCCAAAATCACTTTGCAATCTTTGACTTGCGGTTTCATGAAACTGGGTACCAGATGGTAATCGATCTGAGTTTCATTTCCACCACTGCTGTAAAAGATAAGGTGCTTTTGTTGTTAGATGAACATGGTATTTAACACTATAAGACCATATGATCTGCACATGTTTAGGATGTCTTCACCAGGAGGGTTCCTAGTTCCGTACCCCAAACCACCATGACAGTCCTCATAGTCCTCGTTAGATTTCCCAACATGTCCATTCAAATCTCCGCCCACAAACAGAAGCTCATCTTTCGGGATGTTTTTAAGGTGGTTGCGAAAGTCTAGCCAAACGCAAACTCTTTCCGGTTGTTCACATCGAATTTGGGGAGCATAAGCACTGACAATATTCCACACATTTCCTTGCATCACCAATTTTAGATACATCAAATGGTCACTGGACTTCGAAATAGCCAAGACGTTACCAAGCAATTCATCCGCAAGGATGATACCGATTCCGTTTTTGTTCTTCTCTTCTCCGTAGTAGAACATCTTGTATGCATTTGTCTTAACGTCCAAGAAACGAGCGCTGTTTCCAGTGTTTAGCCATTTCGTTTCTTGGACGCACAAGATGTCTATTCGCCTTCTTTTCGTCATCTCTTCCAACTCACAGCTATACCGAACATAGTCCCAACGTTCCAACTCACCGCTCTTAATTTCCGTCTAATTTGTATCCATTCCATTTTTGTATATAGATACAAAATATAACGCTTTTTTCCTATTTTTCTTACGTAGTATGATTTTGATACCAACACCATTATAGAAAACTCGATATTCATATTTATTTTTAATTACAAACTCCAAGAATTCCTTTTATTGCTTAAAATAATACTTGCTTCCTAAACAACATTTTAAAAATCTGAAAAAAATCTGCAAGTGTTCCTAGAAGCAAAAAAAACGTTACTTCATCAGATGGCCTTCATATAACCATATAACCATATAACATAAACATTTGTTTATCTATACCCAGAGTGATTCCAAATCTATTTTTTTTAATAAAAATAAATGAGAAAAAATACAACCATCAATCCTTAGGTTCAATGCTTTCTCATTGCCGTTTGTTTCCGAAACCTCAAAATTGTCACAAATTACGCTGTTTTTTGTTAAAGATATTTTTTTTTTTTTTTCATTTTTAGATATTTCTTTCTAATTGTGTCATTTGAAGATCATCTCATTAGTATATGAGTTGCTGAGCAGAAGCTACCAGAGTGAATTTCAATTGCATAGTTCAATAGTTTTTCTCACGACAATATTGTATATATACAAAGTCTCTGGTCCCAGAAGAAGAAAACCGCACAGATCCCATAAAATTTCAGTGCTGTCGTTTTTAACTGAGAACAAAAGTATTTATTTAAAAATTGTTATACAAGATTAGATTGTTAAGATAACAAATTATCAACATAAAAGTGGAAATTGAAATAAGACTTTGTTAACTGAAATTCAGACATGTCTGTTCTACCGTAAGAATGTATAAAATATTGGGCCATTTTACCAATCGAATTATTATCCCAAAACAAAGATTCTTTTTTTCAAAAAATTACAAAACAAGATAAAATTATTGTTGAATTTTCGGGCTAGAATATGTCTAAAACTTGAATTGATGGAGGAATTCTATATTTAGTTTCGAATTCGGGGATTTACGAATCTTCAAAAACGTCTAGCCTTGTTCGTGGAATTAAAAAAAATAGTTAACTTCCTTTCATAAAATCAGTTTCTCTAGACAAGAAAAAGTACCTAGGTATTTTAAAGTACTTTTCCTATAGTTTCTTTAAGATTTATAGCCAAAGAAACACTTTCGACAACATTGGTTCTTTTTCGTATACAACCTTCTATTCACCAGCTTCATCTTCAAAATTGACTGAGAAATGCTTGAATGGTTTATAATAACTGTACTTAAGACATTTCCTTTTCTATTTTTTATTTTTTGCCTTCGTGTCAGTTTGCCACTATACGTCAATGTATAAGCTATGCCCTTGTAACTACTGTGATGTATTATTTCCATCCCACTTGCACAATCATCATTATCTTCAATCCTAACCCATATTCCTCACTATATACCATATACACCTACCTGGTGTTCCACAGCCCCAGCTATATGTTTGTACCCATAATATATCTATATAAATCCCATTTTGACAAATCCTATCGAACGGGAGTTATTGGAGGAAAACTTGCAATCATCCTGAAAGCAGATACAAATCTATAACTTTATTTATATCTTTCATACTTCTTTTTCAGCTTGCTGCACTTGGACTTGGATTTAGATTGCTTGACGCTAACGCTGTATCTTGGATGAGGAGGACAATAATAATAATGATGATGATGTTGATGATGATGATGACGATGATGCAGCCAAGCAGAAGAGAAATTTTCTATTTTCCGATGAAGGAATTTCCTTCGAAACGGATTATTATTGTTGTATTTGTTCTTGTTGTTTTTGTTATTGCTTGTTTTCAAACAGAATTGTTTGGCAGAGCAGTTTTGTGATGCAATTGTGTTATGATGTTGGTGTTATTAGTTTTATTGAATTTAGTCCAAACGACAACGATGTCTACATGAAACGAAGTACACTTTTCCGCTTGTTAGTTGGCTCTTAGTCCAGTTAAAAAATCAAAAATGAATCGAACTACGAAAGAGATAACAGGAAAATGATTGTGATTTTTGATTCTACCTACATACATATATGAGAGTAGAGGTATCTATACTCCTGTGTTCTGTAACTTGGAAGTGTTATAAGGAGGTTAGCGTTACAACTTCTATTGTTTAAAATATAGGGGAGATCTGCTTAAGATGACATAGGTAGTCGCATTTTCTCAGCTACCGTAATTCTTACGGTTCTTTTAAACACGCCCAAATGAACAGTTTTGAAATGTCAGCTTCTCAAATATTGTAGCGTTCCCCAATTTGCAACAGTCTTTCTTCAGGAGCACACGGAAGAATTTTGCACAGGAATTTTTGTTTAGCCAATAGTTCTATCGAAGATATTTCCGTTAAGGTGAGTGCAATGTGGTGTCTGAAGTGTGTTTATGAATACAGTTATTTGTCTTTTATGAATTTGTTGTGTTATTTAAGTGCCAGATCGTGTAGTTTATATGCCTTTAATATTAAAAACGTTTGTGATCGTGCCGGGCAAGATGACATGACGCTCGTCCGTCCAAGTTGACATATGTCAACTTACCCTTACTCATCATTAACATTTCATCTCAACACTTCAAGCCCTACATCGTTGTCATCTTATCCGTTCGTCGAACATATGCCCAAATCTATATCGCCATTACCAAAATCAGTTCCAACTGGAAGTACCAGAAAAAAAAGGAAGGCTAAAGGACCTCTAGTTATCACTTCAAGCCCATTTATGAAGCTCAGCTCCAGGCAATAAATGAAAAAGAGAATCGTAGGAATCTAAGAGCTCGAAAAGTAACAATACGCCCCATATTGCTGGACAATGATGTTCCACAGGACTTTTCAGACGATGTGTCATCAGATGTGTCTTGCATTTACTGCAATGAGCTATACAGCATTGGCTATGTTGCCAGGCATGCCACGCATTGTGTCTCGGTTTTGATCACAAAATAAAGCAATTCATTTGCGAGCTCTGCAATGACAATTAATGATAAAAGGTATGCCTTCTTATGCTATATGTCATCTTACCCAAAGGTATGTCATCTTATACAGGGCTTTGGAACAAATTTTAAATAATATTTAAAAATGGTAATATATGTTTGAATTCCATAAGTTTTTGTTGTTATAAATAAATAAATAAACTTAATTGACTTTGTTTTCATTGCTAAGAGTCCTAGATTTTTTTATTTTCAGCTTTATAGAAAAAGTATGTCAACTTAAGCAGATCTCCCCTACACTAAAAGTACTTCAACTCAATATAATAAGGTGGATATAGTTGGATAGTTTTATAGGTCAGTTAAGTTCGTTAAATAAGTTCAACTATTTAAATTAAATTTGGAAAACACTTTTGTTTTTTTTTTTCGATAGATACCTGGGTATAGGTACCCACTGCACATTTTAGATTCAAACTCGAGATTTAAATTAAAACGTTGCATTACGATGGTAGAAAACAAGAAAAATAAGGGTCTTCTAATCATGCCTCTCTATCAGTATTTGAATTTTGGAAATATATAAAGGCAAGCAGGACCAGTAAGATTTTCTTCAAATTTAGGATAAGTTTGGGACAAAGTATTGTGATGCTTTTTTGTCTATAGCTGAGTAGTACAGGTAATGGGGAAAAATCTGAAAAAATTTTGACGTCTCAAAAGTTTGAATGCAGTTTTGAAGAGGGATTGCTTTTTAGTATAAATCTCGATTTGCGGGATTATTGGTCTTATGGGGCGTCCGCCATCTTGGAAAAACGACTTCTTTTGATAATTTCCGTTTTTCTCATTTCCTGTGGTTTTTATGAAAAGTTGTTTGTATACTTTTTGTTTTAATTTAAATTTCCTACAAATCGGTATATAAATTATTTTTCTGGTGTAGATAATTCAAAAGTTATTAATGAAAAACGAGTACAAAATTAGGCCTTACGGGCTTAGTCTTAAAAACTTTTTTGAGTGTGATTTGCATAAGGTGTAACAAAAGCCTAGGGCGTGTAAGTTGATAGATTAAAGATGAGAACAAAATCGTATGGGGAGGGGGGTCTTTTTCCCCCCGTTTAGGCAGAAGGGGCCATTTTCTAAACAAAATTACTTAAAATATAAAAAAAATTATTACAAATCAACGGCAACACTCAAGATATTATGTTATAGCTTTTTTGAAAGCTAAAAACCTGTTCTCAAATTAACTTTTTAAATAAAGTTGTCTGAGCAAACAGTTTTTGGAAATTAATTTTCAAACTCAAAATTTAACAAAAAAACTTAATTTTATTTTTTTTCTTTCCAAGATGGCCGACGCCCCACAAGACCAAAAATCTCGCAAATCGAGATTTATGTTAAGAAGCAACCCCTCTTCAAAACTGCATTCAAACTTGTCAGATGTCAAAACTTTTTTCAGATTGCCCTTATTTGAATCCCCGTTGCCTGTACTAGAGGTAGTTCAGCGGGTCCAGGGTCTGACCGAAGAAAGCAAATAAAAACTCGGTTCTATTGTGAAGAATTCAGAACTCCATTCAATTGGAAGTTTTAAGAGCCGTTTTAAGGGCCGCCAAACATACGTCATTTTATCAAAGCTAAGATTTTTTGTGCGAACAGATACTATGGTAGCTAAGAACAAATGGATACTATGAACCTTCAATCCAGGTAGCGAGTGTAAAAGTTGCATACAAATGTTGCGACATTGCGTTCTTTTAGCAAAGCTGAAGTTTTGGTATGTGTTGGGGGATGATGTCATTTAATTTGTTTGACATTTGCCAGACATCTACAGTGGGACCTAACGTGAGCCAGACACTTCAAATTTGTCAAACTAATAGTGCCAGACAGAATCAAATCAAGATTTTATTTTTTTTTTTGGGAAAATATTATACAATTTTTTCTTATTAGCAAGTCTCCTGCAGCGGGGCCTTACATCACCGTACAACTGTCAAAATAATAATTCTTTGTTACTAAAACGTGATGTTTTCGCTTATTTTAGCTGTTTTTAAATGTCTGGCTGATGAATACGCCCTACTGTAGATGTGTAGCTGATGGGGAATTATTTTTAAACAGTTGCCCATAAAACATATAAATATTAGCTTTAAAACTACAACGTAAATGGCACGATTAGTTTGACATATATTAAGTGTCTGGCTCAAATAAAGTTAATGAAACCATCCCCTAAGACATATCAAAAATTCAGCTTTGATAAAATAACGCAATGTTGCAGCATTTAAATGCAACTTTAACACTCGCTGTCGCTACCTCTTAATTGCACCCGGATTGAAGATTCTTAGTATCCATTTGTTCTTAGCTACCATAGTATCTGTTCGCACAACAAATGTTAGCTTTGATAAAATGACGTATGTCTGGCGGCCCTGGGCTCTGACTCTATAATATGATAATTTACAAAGCAAAAATAACTTAAATAACTAACATGCAGTAGCGGCTCTAGGATTTGGCTGTGGGGGGGGGGGGGCTTGCAGATCCAGTTTGAGACAAAAATGAAAATGATATCTAAGAGGTATCATTGGCAAAAGCTTATATGTATATGTTTTCAAAGTTTTGTTTTGTTCGAACTGTCACTGGAAAGCACAGAAAACTATTTTTTTTCCGATTGAAAAATAAAATATCGAACCTTCAAGACTTTTAGTAGGTCTCAAGACAAAGCTGCTCTAAAAAATAGCATGCGGCCTAATTCTACAAACCTGAATAAATTTTCGTAAATACGCTGCATACACTTTATGTTCCTGAACAAAAAATATGTCCATAAATTTCTAAAGAAAAAAATCATTTGATTTTGCATGATTTTCTGAGTGCACAGAAAAAACTCACGGAATTTGGCTCCTTGGCTGAAGATCTCAATAGCATAACATATGTTTTGTAAGTAAAATTGACTTAGACCTTGGAAATATAAGCCCCAAGATTCTCTAAGCCTTGGCTGGCCGTAAAAGTTAGGCCGCACACAACTACACCGGAACAACGCTTCACGACAACGCGGCAAAACATTATTTGTATGAAATTGTATGAGCTATATCGCACTAAGCGGCAACTGAACTCCATAAAATTTCATACCAATTAATGTGAGTCGCAGTTCCGCTGCAGTGCAGTTTCGCCTTGAGCGGTCTTACCTTTATTTTGAATCGCAGTTCAGCTATAGTGCAGTTCCGCCTAGTGCGGTCTAACCTTAAGAAACAATTTCTGTGTTGTATTGAACAGTTACACTAAAATTGGCATCTGGTTTTTCTCAAATTCTAATCGGGTCTTAGCCCCAACTGAATTTTTATGTTGAATAAGCTGAGTTTTTAGGGTAAATTGTTGCTGCCTTTGACATGTTTATTGTTCAGCCCCAACCACGTTTTTTTCAATTATCACTTCAAGCTTTAGACCCAACTTTTGGACAGTCCCTTAAGTTAAGCCCCAAAAACTCTATGGAATAAATTTAGTTTTTAGGAAATTGGTGGTTTAACCCCGACCAATTCCAATTTGTCCAATTCAAATGTCAGGCCTCAGTCCCGAGCTTGTTTTTTGACTCAATTTTCTGGGCTTTATTTTCAGGGAACAATTGTCTTTGCATTAAACACGTTTAATATTCTAAGCCCCTAACTAGCTTTTTCACCAATTCTCTTAAGGCTTTATCTTCCAACCAAATTCTTTTGGGGCTTAGGAAATAAATTACACAACATGTAAATTGTTCAGCCCCAAACTCGTTATTTTGCCTGATTCCCACCAAATTTAACAGCTTATCAATAACTTAATATGAAATTCTACACGTTGTAATGTATTGAGCTTTAGCCCCATATAGCCACCCCACTGGATCCGTTACTGCTAACATGGTATTTCGTATAAAAGTAATTATTCTACTTAAATAAATAAAATGTAAATCATATAATGTGGGATATATTCCCCGGCCCAAGCAAGCTAGAGGCACAAAGACAAACTTATAATAAAGCAAATGGGATATGTTCCCCGGCCCAAGCAAGCTAGAGGCACAAATTAATAATAAGCAAATGGGATGTATCCCCAAGCCCAAGCAAGCTAGAGGCACAAACTAGTAATAATACAAATGAACTAACTACTATTTCACAGCTCAAAGGCCAAAAATTAAGTGAGACTCCTATCTATATCTAGATCTAGTGCACCTCGCACCTCGCACCCCGCACCCGCAGTGTGTCTCTCTTGTTGGTACTTCTCCCTTTCGTACTCGAGAATGGTACGTATAACACAGGCAAACGCAGTAGACGAAATTCCATTTTTTTAACGATTTTTTATTGAACAAAAATTTTAGTATTTACAATTTGCTTAACGTTAGTTATCTTAAAGTATACATTGGTATTTCTTAATTATATGTTAGCACAGAAGGGGCCTAACTTTTTTACATTGTTTATTATTTTAAGCTTAATTTACATTTAGTTGTCATTGGGTTTTAAAAATATATTTTAAGGATATATTGGCAGCTACTTCTCTCGGGTTGTTCAGGTCCGGTTGTCATATTGGTGGATGGTTGGGGGGGATGTGGTTTTAGCCACGGTAGTGAGCTGACTCTGGGTCAGCGTAGAAGGGGATGATCCCTTCGTCGATCGTTGATATCAGTTCCTCATCCAGAAGTTCCATTGCTGTGTTTATCACTCTTTCTATCAGAGGGTCCGGGCGGTTGGTTGTATTCTGCAGGCATCTTATGCTGGATTGGATTGAATGAGGTATCTGTCCAGTTGAATTATCTTGGCTTCTTCATAGAGTCGAATATTGCTTACGTGTTTCCTACGTATCCTGTCGTAATGCAATCTTGTACATAGCCGCAAGATCTTCCTCTCGAATACTGCCAGTTTGTTGATATGGGATTTTGTCCCCGTATACCAGATGGGCAAACAGTAGGTGATGATCGGCCTAATTAGCTGTTTGTAGAGGAGTAGCTTTTTCTTCTGACTAAGTCTGTTCTGCTTTCGCATGAGCGGCTGATCATCGTGTTCCTGCATTTAGTGGCTGAGCGTCAGTTCAGATTTGGCTGAGTTTATTTTGAAGCCCCAGCGCTGGTAGAATTCGTAGTCTTCCAATGTGGGCTTCAACTCTTCTTGCAGCATGTATTGGAGAGATGGACTTGGCGTATGTCAGGGAGTCATCGGCAAACAGGAGAGTCTGTGCATTTTCCGGCTGTGGCTGGTCTGCTGTAAAGATGTTGAAGAGGAATGGCCCAATTTTGGATTCTGAGCAACTCCAGCTCTTATTGTCCTTGTTGTAGATTGGCAGCTTCCTGTTTGGACGTAAAATGACCTGGAATGAAGAAAGTTATAAATTATTTTTATAAGATTGGCTGGAAAATGAAAAAGATTGAGCTTGTGAATAAGTCCTTGTATCCAGACAGTGTCGAATGCTCTTTCGATATCTAGAAAGCATCCGACAGTTACCTGGTGCCAGTTGAGAGAGAACGCAATACCATGTTGCAGTTTCGGTAAAGGATGAAGGGTGGAGTGCTTCTGCCGGAATCCGAACTGCATATCGGGGACTATGTCGTTATTGTTGGAGAAAGTTTTGAGACGTCCGAGAATCAGTTCTTCCAGTATCTTGCTCAAGTTGCAGAGGAGAGAGATTGGCCTATATCCAGAGACGTCATTGTTGTTGCCCTTTTTCGGGATAGCGACAATTTTTGCCAGTTTCCATTTGCTGGGGAAATAGCCGTTGTTGATGCAGTTGTTGAGGAGAATCGCCAGTGGAACCGAATGTGGAAGCCTTTTAAGGACGAAATTTTAGATGTTGTCTGGTCCTGAAGACTTCATTGGTGGATTCCTGAGGATGTGTTTTCTTATAATATGTTGTTTTAATTTATTTGTTTTTATACAAAAATAAAGTTTTTTTTATTTTCACAAAAGTTATATTTTTGTATAAAAACATAAATTAAAAAAATATTATAAAAAAAACTGCAACAGCAAGTGTTAAATTTGGTATAACATCTATTAGTACAATTATTCAAGAATATTTTAAAAATAAAAAAACAATAATAATCATTCAACCGTGTTGGTAATGTTCAAGTATTTGAGGTATGTCGTATTTTGTTTTTTAATCATAACATACAATCTACAAGGAAAATATTTTTTTTTATATTTTTTTTCTGAAAGGTCTTAAGGCCAGCTGTAACCGGTTGCAAGGTTATCCATTATTTATTGGACACCCTGTATATGTACATAAATAGCTGAATATTCCTGAGACACGCATCAACACACTTACACACATTTTTGTTTTTGCACTGCCGATCACTGTGCATAGGTAATACAAACAAAAAAATAAAAAAAATGTTTTTACGATTTAATAGGCGTGTTCAGGAAAGAGATATCAGAGGGCCTCAGCAATCTCAGTTGCCTAAACAGGATTCCTCGTATGAAAAATGCTTTTTTTAATAAAATAATTATTTGTATTTATTAAAAAAAGGATTTTTCATACAGTTTTTGCTCTTTTAAAATTGCTACAAAAGGGATTAAAAAAATATAATAAATATAATAACGATACCTTACGATAGTTAGGGGTTTCGAGTAAGTGTTCACAAATGTGCGGCAGCTAAAATGTCAAACTTTGACCACAGCATTGATGCAAACATTTTCCGGTGCACTTAATTAACATGACCTCTCATCCCGAACCTATCAGACTGATTTGAATAGGGTTTCAATATTTTGTTATTCCATAGAGTATCAGAGTCCACATTTATAGTAGAATTGGACCATTTTTTATGTGTCATTTTAGCGCTTCAAAACTACTCTGTTTTTACAGCTTTTTTCTGACGTCAACGCTGTATAGCAACAAAAATATAACACCGGAAAACTTTATATAAATGTAATCTTGTGGAGAATTTTACAACAAACAAATTCTGCTTGAATGTTTTTTTCTTGAGATGAATTTTTGCAAAGTTATATAGGAAAAGAACAAAAAACAGGGAGTGAGTGAATAATGTACTTTCTTGAACGTTTTGATTTTTTCTGCAAACAGCACACCTTTTTGAGTCGGAGCAACCTCATATTCTCGTTGTTTACATATTTTCTAATCGAATCTCATAAAAATCTAAGATGCTATATGTTACATCCACATATGCTTCAATTTTATCCTAATTTGCCTGGACTACTAGAACTATAATAAATATTTTGTTAGAAAAAAAAAATAATTAAACGGTTATTAACGGTTCCTAACGGTTCTATTACAACTGATTTTTTGGTTTTTAAATTTGTCGTTAACGGCTACACCGATTACAACCAACATTTGTATAAAAGAGGTCCTTTACAATTTTAACAATTTTACAAATCCAAACTTTCGAAAAAAATATTTTTTTGAAGTTTTGAAATATGTATTTTTTTTTTTTAAATTCAATATCTTGAAAATGGGTTAATGAATATTTTTTTAATTTTGTGTTTAGTTGTATTTTTAATACATAAAGTTGGCAAACCAGATTTTATTTTAAAAAGTGTGCAAACATTTTATTATATACATATTTAATTTTTAAGAAATTAATCTGTCTGCAGCATAAGCTATAATCGATTTTTTTTCATACTTTGGGCTTAAGGTTTTTGGTGGATTCCTAAGAGGAGAAATTGATTTTTTTAGCACTAATACTAACGGTACCTGCCACTTAATTAATTATCTTAAAAATGGCTCTAACGATTTTGTCAAAAAATTATGTATTTTTATTAAGGATGTGATGTTTTAATAAAAAAACAAACTACCAATAACGGTTATTAATATTATCTGTACGAATCCCCAGCGAATTTTTTGATTTCAACGAAATTTATTATGCAGGAGGTCCTTCACAATATTAATAGTTGTGCATAAAACTCTCAAAAAATAATTATATATTTTTTTTTTTTTGAAAATTCACTTCTTTGAAACCAGTCAATAAATTTTGTTTTAATTTTGTGTTAGATTATACTATAGTAAATACTTAAAGTTGGTATACCAAATTTTATTTTTTTTTAAATATTCAAAAAGTTTAATGTTACTATGTATATTGTATATGTAGTATGTACCTATAGAAAATTAATTTTTAAGAAAACCCTCTCCAACGGGTTTTGAAAAAAATAATCATAATTTCATATTTATCAAAAAATCAGATTTTTTAAAGCTATTTAAATTGTAATAAATGTATATAAATTTAGAAAATAATTTATATTTAAACGTATACACGTTATTTTTTATCAAACCATTAACTAAAGGTTATTTTGTATGTTTATGTTGTTGTCATTTTCTAGCTACGTTTAAGTTGTTATCACCAGAGAAAGGTTGTGTAATCCCAGTCATTCATTTTATTTTAATATTTTAAACATCCATAAGGTTTTAAAGTGTTTAACTAAAATTAGCTAGGAGCTTTGAATCAGAAAACTATATAAGTTAAATTGTTATTTTGAAAAAAAGAAACTCTGTTTGACAAATTTTATTTTTATTTTTTTGAAAATTTCAAGTTTGGAAATTAATTTTTCAAAAACTATTCACAAAAAGAAACATGATGATGATACGAATTTTTATTTCAATCTTCCCTACTTGCTCAAAATTTGCTTGTATGTTGCATCTTATGAAAACTACCTTGTATGAGGTTCACTTTGGGGTATGTGGAACATTTTTTCTGAAATTTATTGTTTTCTATTTTTTTTTTTTTTTTTTTTTTTTAAAGGAAGCTTATTATTTTCCTTACGTATGTTATAAGATTCAATCTTAGATTAGAATAAACATCAGTATCTAACTTTGCGAGAGCTCATGGCAAGTGTATCAATTATGGAATTTAAAAAAAAATTGTTGGTTATATTTAACGTGATAAAATGATCGTTAGAGCCCAGGCGATATAGAATATTTTTATAATTTATTTTTAAATCTCTAATGCATTAAGCAAACAAAAGATTTAAAAATAATAGAAAAAAACATTTCTTGGATTGGCCATAATTTCGGGAAGTAGTTTTCTATACCCTTTAAGATAACATAATACGTTTCTTAAAATTTCCCAAATGAGGTGTTAATTATCTAAACCCATATCTGAGAGCAAAAAATTTTAATTTTCATGAATTGATGTTAATCTCCTTAATCTCCCGAAAATGACAAACTCGCATATACCTATATACATTTTCTCCATTCAAATAACGCCTTATTTATCGGAATTACCTTTGTTTTTCTTACAAAATAATGTTCTTTACAAATTTGTGCGGCTTTATATATTTCTAATTTAAAACGTTTCCATTTATTTCATTTAAGATATCTCGATGAAAGCCAAATTAAAACAATATAGGTACCTACCTACATCAGCTTGTGCATAATTCAACAAATTCTTAATCGGCCTAATTTAAATCAATCAAATCTCAGACGTAGACATTCTATTCGTTGAAAATCAAAGAATAATATAATATGAAGCCTTCCAGACACCTCAAACGTTTCATTCATATACACGTGAAATTGATCCCCGCCATCAAAACCATAACAACCTAAAATAATAGGTAATATAATTTTTGTGTGTAACATAAAACATTCCATCGAATAAAACTCCTAGTTATCCTTATTAACACGGCGCGGGGCGCACGGCGCGGGGCGCGCGGCGGCAACATGAGCTGAGTATGTGAGTTGAGTATTCCTTTCATGTCTTTATTCTAGAGAGAAAAGCCTCTGCCTCTTCTGAATTAACATTCTTTTTTCTTGTATTTTATCAAAATGTGCCTATATAATGAAATCAAGTAGAAAATGTGTTAAAAGTACCGAAATTTATATATATTTATTTTAAATAGGTTATTATCCTTGTCAAAGGATGTGAATATTAACGTTTTGTCAATTTCATTTTCCTCTTTAGATTTCCTCCCATTTTTTTTTACTTTGAGACCTGATATGACGAATGACTGGATGATTGTGAGATCCTTTTTCTTTTTTCTAGCGCATTTCAATAAGCAAATGAAATGGAAATATAATTGTGTCTGGGTTGAAATTTCCTTTGACCAGGGATATCCTTTACAATTATTAGATTTTCTGAAACGAATACTCATGTCTTTTTTTTTATTGATAGATACATATGTATACGTAGATAGAGTTTTGGTATTTTATGAATTTATTATTTAAAATTGGAATTATTTCCAAGAAAAAACATATCATCTTGTGAGTTAATAAAGAAAGTATTTTAAATCAAAGTTGGTGTGAGCTTATGTTCCAAAAAAATCCTTTATAAAGCAGACAGGCAAATTCATGTAAAGAGGTTAAGGTACTCAATAATAAGTATAACTTGTTTAATGTGTGTTTGGCTGTGTGGTTCTTTTAGGGCTGGCCACGAGACGAGAAAAGTCTCGGTCTCGATCTCGATCTCGAGACGAGACTGGCTTTTAAGCAACCGAGACGAGACCAAGACGAGACTGTATATTTGAACCGAAATTTACAGAGAGTCTAATAAATTCAAAAAATCCAATTTCAGTTAAGTATTTATTTTCTTTTCAAACTATAATCGAAAATATTTCGTTCCAAAATCAACGGTTGTCCGGAAATCGTATTTTTCGGAGACGAGACTGAGACGAGACTTATTTATACGAGACCGACACGAGACCAAGACGAAACTGAAAATTTTCGATTTTAAAGACCGAGACGAGACTTACAAAAGTCTCCCAGAGCCTAGTCTCGTGGCCAGCCCTAGGATCTTGTGGTTCGTTAACTTTTTGTTGGCCATATTCGAAAACATGGCCATTTGACCCTTTTTCAAAGAGTCATATGGCCATATTTCTTTGTGACTTTTGGGCATATGGTTTAATGCTCGAATACCCACTTATGTGGGTCAAAACTCAATAAATAAATTGTGGACCCTTGACCCACCCTGATGTGCCAAATGGAAATTGTATGTAAATTTTTTTTTTTTAATGTTCTTCAAAAACAAAATAAAAACTTTTCAAAACAACAAAAATTCAAAAATACTTGTAAACTTGAAAAAGTACTATCTTTAAAAACAAAATTAAAATTTTCCAAAATAAATTTTTGAAAACGCTAACAAGTATTTTTAAAAACTTCGCGATAATTTTTAAAAAATACTTGTTAACGTATTCAAAAAGTTATTTTGGAAAATTTTAATTTTGTTCTTAAAGATAGTATTTTTTCAAATAAATGTTTTGGAAAAATTTAACTTTGTTTTTAAAGATAGTTCCCAGAAAATTTTAAAAATTACTTTACATACAATTTCAAAAACAAAATTAAAATTTTTCAAACAACTTTTTGAAAACGTATACAAGTATTTTTTAAGAATTCGGGCGAATTTTCAAAAAATACTTGTATACGGGCGAATTTTTAAAGAAGAATACTTGTATATACGTTTTCAAAAACTGGTTTTGAAAAATTTTAATTTCGTTTTTGAAATTTGATATAAAGTAATTTTTAAAATGTTCTGGAAACTATGTTTAAAACCAAAATTAAAATTATACAAAACAACTTTTTGAAAACGTTTATAAGTTTTTTGTTTAAATTCGCGCGTACTTCTGGAAAAATAATAATTTGAAAGTGACATATGGCCATAATGGCCATATGACACTTTGTAAAAGTGAAAAATGGCCAAATGTTGGAATATGGCCATTTGACACTTTCACAATGTGTCATAAGGCCATATTTCAAAATGTGGGGAATAAAGTTTTTAGGTTGCGGCTTGCTAGGCGTACACTTATTATTTTCGAAATAAAATACTTTGAAATAGAAAAATATCTTTAGGAGAATATTTAAAAAATATTAAGAAGAGGTTGGGTTTTAAATAATGAAGCTCAAGAATCTTGAAATTGAAATGTTCTTTTACAGTTTCAAAGTGGAGAAAAAGTGGTCTTTGATCATTTTTATGACATTGAATGTTTTTTCCCCGCTGGGCTTATGACTTCTATCCAATTATCGGGATGTATATACTTGGAAAATATTTTTCTCAATCAACCCAAAATCTTAGTCGCTTTTTAAATATGAATGCCAACTGACTTATGGTTAATCTTATCAACTCTATAGTCAGGATTAGATTTTATATAACCGTAATGCACTCACTCACTTCGTTATGGCAGCAACAGCTGCAGCATTAACTATAGTATTTAACTCTTTAACTTCATGCTTTATCGAGGGAGATTATCAGGGAGCCCACTTATGTTTAACACATTGCATTGATGTTCCCCCTGTGATCAAATAGTAAAATAATTGAATTTGAATTTTGAATTTGAATTTGAATTTATTTAGTTATCAACTGTACATGAAAGTTAAACTTATAATTAGTACAGGAAAAATTAACATTTGTTTGTTTTACATGATATAAAGAATAATTTTACAGAAGAAAAAGAAATATATACATAAAAGAAAAAAGTGATTAGCACTTACACAATAGTCTTTTAGAAGGAAAAAAAGTAGGTAATTAATTATATTTATTTTAGATAAATTATCATAAACATCATAAGTAGGTTTCTGAAAAGTGGTTAAAAAGTATGTTTTTAAATTGGTTTAATAAATTGATTTTTTTATGTCTCATAGGTTCCACGGATAAATCGCATATATAAAAAATGCCGAAAACTTATTAAATATTTATGTCTGGGTAAAATAAATTGTTAAGTTCTTTCAGATCTCGCGGGTTTAATCGGGTTGAATAAGTAATACGGAATTTCATCTACAACGATTTCTTGCAAGGTGAGAACTGTTCGGAAGTTTAAGTAGGCGTTCAAAGAGCATCCAATAATTTCCTTAACATAGCCTGAAATATGTTCACAACGTTTTAAGTTAAAAGCATATCTGGCACAGCTATTAAAAGCGACATTTAGTTTTCTACCGTATTCGTTATCCATGTTGGTAAGTAGCTCGCAGCCATATGATATAATCGGTAAGATAAAAGCTTTAATTAATTTTATTTTGACTGTAGTTGAAAGAAAATTAGTAGTTGGTATAAGTCCACGTAATAAACCATAAATATTAGATACCAATTTATTTATGTGATCGGTCCAGTTAAGTTGTTGATTAAAGATGATACGAAGCTTTTTAAAGTTTCTTACAAACTCAATTCTGGTGTTATTAAGGAATAATGGTGGAAGTGAGAAGCTATGTTTTTTGTTCGGCTGTTCGGCTACCTTCGTTTTAGTTGGATTCAGCCTCAAGTTGTTTTTTCTGACCATTGATATATAGAACAAAGATTGTCATTAATTTTTGAAAAAGCTAATTGAAAGGAAGATTTGGGAAATAAAATATATAATATATATATAAAAAGACCAAAAGAGCCTAATTGAAACAAAATCAAATAATTAACTAAATAATTGGTCACACACATACAACAAAATAAAATATGTGTTTGAACATCATCAGTGAATATATGATACATGCAGTTTGAAATACATTTCGAAATGTCATTAATAAAAAGGGTAAATAATAACGGACCCAAAACCAAGCCTTGAGGGACTCCTAGTCTTACAGCACAGGCATAGCAGACGAAAACTTATTTTCACAAAAACAGTTTGAGTCCGATTTTCAAGATATGATGCCACTAATCTACAAGCTGAGGCTTCTAAACCAAATTGGCATGCAAGTTTTCGAAGAAGAATTGGGTGGTTCACTGAATCAAATGCCTTTGAAAAATCAAGAAAAACCATAAGTGCCATCATATCATTATCGATACCCGAACGAATGTCTTCAGTTACCTTAAGCAAAGCTGTAATGCAGCTGTGTTGACTTCTGAACCCAGATTGAAATTCTGTTATATAAGCTTGTTTTCCCCTCGATAATATTTAATTAGCTTGCTTATTAATATTTCGAGTACTTTACTGAGAAATGGGAGGATAGCAATTGGCCTAAACTCGAGGACATTAGAAGTCATTTTTTTAGGAATTGGTAGTATTTTTGCAAATTTTCCAAGCATCGGGAAATATACTTGTAGTAATGCAAGCATTAAAAATGTGCGTAACTACTTTCAGGACAACGAGTAGAAGAATTTTAACAAAATCAGGATGTCATCCAAGAATGCATTCCCCTACACTTACTTCATCAAAGCAACTCAGAGATAATGTGTTTATCATATCTTGAAACTCTTACTCAGTTCTATTGTTCAAATTGTTATTAGGGCATGAATTGATAAAATTTCTATTTAACTGATTTAATTCATATTCGTTCAGGTTTAAAGGAGATTGTTTTTTTGAATTTATACCAATTTTTCGAATATTCTTCCAAAACGATGAGCTGGATTGGTTAACATTAAATGTATTTTCATAATGAATTGATTGTACCGATTCAAAAGATTGAAAGACATCTAAAATCAAAAATATCAAATCGTGGTGGGAAAATCCAGGGACAGAAATTTGATCAAAGTGAGTGATCATATCAGTATTAGAAACCAGAAAAATGTCCAATAGCGAAGGGGTTTTGTTGGGCATGAAATGTGTAGGATTGGTTGGGTTAACAAAGTGAAAATTTAAAGGTTTTATCATATTATAAAATAAAAGTTTTGAAAAGGATGTAAAGGTGTAAACTCTTCCAAAAGACTTTCCACATACTTGTAACTAGCAACATCTGGAGCCATGTACATAGAACCTATTAATGTTTTTTTATTGTCGTGGAATAACTCTATGAAGACATACTCAACAACTTCACTTACTGCCGATATGCTTATGACTTTGCAGTTTAATTCATTTTTTATATAGATTGCAGAACCACCACCCGACTTGTATACACGATCACTACGAAATAGCTTATATCCCTTCAACTTAAAATAGTCATCACACATATCTGGCTTCAACCATGTTTCAGAAATGCAAATTGCATCCATACAGCTCCCCTCAATTAAAAATCGAAGTTCGTCAATTTTGTTGACAATGCTCTAAGAGTTTAAATGACACATTTTAAACCCGATTTTGTACTTGCACATTATATTAAGCAATATCTTTGATTTCGCAGTGAGACCATCCCATTACCTGGACATTGTACTTATTGTTTATTTATTATTATAAAAAGATAAGAAGAAAAAAAAAATAATTAGAAAAAATACCAAATGATGTTTGTGCTTCACAAGCAAGAAAGAAATAAAAAAAATCAAAATAAATGTTTAGAAAAAAGATAATTTTAAATAGAATAAGAAAATACAAAGAAAAAGAACAAAAAAAAAAAAAGAGTATTACAAAAATATATAAAAATAAGAAGATTATTAAATAATTTAAGTGAAATTTGTAAACATATAAATAATTTAAAGTGAGTTAAAGTTTACGAGGGAGATGGTTGATGTTGATCTTGCACAAGATTGTCATACATAGATTCTCTTCGATCAGAAAATTTCTTCAAATCTTCGCTGCATTTGATGAGAATGGAATGTTCACCCGCTAGTAATCGCACATAGACATTTCCATTGTACGTGTGCCCCCAAACAAGCTGTTTTAGTTTTTTCATTTTAAGAGCTTCTCTTTGCAACGTGTAATTACTCTTAGTTAAACTTTCATTCACATATCGTCGCATCAGAGCAGAACTATCCTAAGTCACAATTTCAATATTTTTCAGCACAGCGATTTTAAAACTTGAAAATGTGTTCACTCCTAAGCTTTTTTATGAAACACCTTGGCGTAAAAAACCTAATATTTTTTTTTATTGGATTTTAATGGCACTAGAATTTTGTATGAGGTATTATTTAAGCTTATTTTTGGACATAAGATTACTGTTCACTTATATTTTGAGTGCAGAATAAGCCTTTCTAATAAAAGTGGACATAGGATTTATTATTTCATCATTTTTCTTTTCCATAATGGACATAGGTTTAAAGATTCCGGTATAGACCGGGGCCTCAACCAACAAGCCTTCTCCAGCCAGCTAGGTGCTTCCATTTTCGCACGCCAAGTTGGCTGAGGTCCTCTTCCACCTGCATGCGCCACCGGATTCGCGGCCCTCCTCGTCTGCGCCGTGCGTCGCTCGGAGATGGATTCAAAGACTTTTCGGGCCGGAGCACTGGTATCCATCCGCTGTACGTGACCCAGCCACTTGAGTCTTTGCCTTTTCACTTTTGTGACTAGGTCGATGTCGCTGTACAGCTCGTACAGTTTGTTGTTGTATCTGCTCCTCCATTCTCCGTCTATGCATACGGGACCGAAGATCACCCGAAGAATTTTTCTCTCGAATATTCCTAAAGCGTATCTACTCATCCGCCGCTTATAAGGTCCATGCTTCTGCACCATACAACAGGACCGGTATGATGAGTGTCTTGTACAGGGACACTTTAGTCATTCAAGAGAGGACTTTACTTTTCAATTGCCTTCTTAGCCCGAAGAAAGAGCGATTGGCAAGAGTTATCCTTCGTTTGATATCAGCGCTAGTGTCGTTGTTTGAATATATAGCGGAGCTCAGGTAGACAAAGTCCTTAACTACCCCAAAGTTACATCTGTCTATGGTGACGTTCTGTCGAAGACGTTGGTGTTAAGCGTCCTTTCTAGATGATAGCATATACTTTATTTTGCCCTTATTCACCGCTAAACCCATCTTTGCCACTTCCTTCTCAATGTTTGCAAAAGCTCCAGTAACATCACGCTTTGTTCTTCCAATTATGTCAATATCTTCGGCGTATGCAAGTGATTGGATGGACTTTTGGAAGATTGTGCCTCTAGTGTTGACGTGAGAGTTCTGCACTATTCTTTCAAGTATGATGTTGAAGTATAGTCAAACCCAACTTTATTTTCTTCTTTCTTGAAGCGGGTCAAACAAGCATTCATTACAAGATTTTTGTGATATTGGTCATTAAATTTGATAATTATGTTGCCATCATATGAAGAACGCTTATTAGCACTAGTTTTAGATTTAGGTTCACGCACTCTGAAGATTGTCTTAAGTGTTAGAGGCTCGATTTCTATAGCATTACAGGTGCCGTTGAAAGTCTCTTGGAGATTTTCATTTGCTATTGCGGGAACACCGACAACGACAGCATCAGCACTTATTTGATTTCGTTTGAGTGAATCTATAAGGGACTCAAGTTGGCAACAATAACTCTTTTGTTGGCAAAGTTCGCCAACTAAACTAGATTGAATGCCTGTTATTTGTTTAATGATTCGCTCTTCAAGAGATTTAATTGAGCTGTTTAAATCTTTGGAGAGTTTATCAAGTCGAGTATTTATACGCGTGAGTAAGTTGTCTATATTTCTCGTAGGAGTAGAACTCTGCTGTGAACTCAGACCACCTTTACCGCGAGTTCCAGAAGACATTTCACGTGTTGAATAAAATAAGTTTCAATATGTTTTAATAAACAAAAATAATGTCTTTAATAGAAACCTCAAAACACTATACGAACAGCGCAACGTTTGTTTATTTTCGACAAACTTTCAGATATTTATAATTAGCTTACTTGGACAATTGAAGAAATAACCACGGAGAGAAAAAGAAGGACTACTGGTTGCTTGAGATTTCACACACATGTGATTGATCTAACTTAAGTTTCAAACAATAAAATCATTTATGCGAGCGCAAAAGTGCCTAAGTTGTAGATAGGCCACTCTTGCACTCAAGCTTTAAATTTTTTTGTATTTGGCATAAGTACAAAAGGCTTGTAACTATGGCATGAAGCCGAAATTTTAACAAATTTTAATGCAGAAATGTGGGTTAGTAGGTACAGGTTCAATTTTCGTAATAAACTCATGCAAATAAAATTGCATCCCTTCCAGGTGAAATAAAACCTATCATCGGGCTTTATCATCCGAAGTATGTTTTTCTGATTTTCACCTTCAACTCCCGAACATGCCGCCTACATTAACATTTCTATCATCAGATAGTCTAAGAAAGATAGGAACGGACCAGGGACAAATTAATTCATGAAATTTTATTTCTGGTATCGACGCAGAATTTTATCCTCAACAACATATCCAAAGCCCCCCAAAATATCCGCATTGGCTTTTTGCATAGGCGCATTTTAAGAGGTGGAGAGGGGAGGGAGGCAGGAGTTTGTCAAGCTGAAAAATTTGTTGCTTTTCAACGCTGATTCTAAAGAGACCAAAACTGAAAAGATACATGTATTCTGTGGAAAGTTTATGTCATTTTTATGGAATGATCACTTTTTTTTAAAGAACAACAAGTAATATATGACCCAAAACCATTTTAAAATAATGGGATTTTAATGAAATTTGGTATAAATGTTTTATTTGGCATGTTTACTAAAAATCGAAAGAGTCCCCAAAAATATCAGTGGTGAAAGGGTGTTTTTTTAAGGGCGAGATGTTAGTGCGTCATCATTAGCATAACATCTATGTATAAGTTTTGACACTGATGAAATTTGCTAAAATATTAAATATTTCATTTTTTCCAAGTATCAAAAGAGTCCATTAAAATAACTTGATCCAAAGTGTTTTCTTTAGAGAGTTTATATTTGACCTGCCCTATACGGAACTAAATGTTTGCTCTTACGAAAAATTGTATTTTCGTGTAATCGAGATAGTACATATGACATAAGGATATATGATTTAAAGGTATTTTTTAACGCCGAATCTAATAAAAGAAAAACCAATATGATTTTGAAACAGAAATGACTGTTTTTTCTGTTAAGCAGGTCAAACATAACAGCCCCAAAAAACACACTTTGGACCTTAGCTATTTGTACGGACTCTTTTGATCCTTGGGTGCCAATATAAATTTAATATTTTTAGCAAAGTTAATAAGTGTCAGAATTTGTTCATAGATGTTGTGGTAATAATCACTCACTTGCATCTCCGTTCAAAAAAACACCCTTTAACCCAAGATAATTTTGGGGACTCTTTTGATTCTTGGTAAGCATCCCAAATGAAACATTTATACTAAATTTCATTAGTATCCCATTATTTGGAAAGGGTTTTGGTAATATATTACTATATATTATATAATATTATATATTACTCTAAAAAAAAGTGATCATTCCATAAAAATGACATTAACTTTCCACAGGATACATTTATCTTTTCAGTTTTGGTCTCTTTAGAATCAGCCTTGAAAAGCACCTTAAAAACATGTGTCATATATGATTACATTGTATTACAACAAATTTTTTAGCTTGACAAACTCCCGCCTCCCTCTCCTCTCCACCTCTTAAAATGCGTCTACACAAAAAGCCAATTCAGGGATTTTGAAGGACTTTGGAATATGTTGTTGAGGATAAAATTCCTCGATACCAGCAATAAAATTTCATGAATTAATTTGTCCCCGGTTGCCCATATTAAATTTCCTATCTTTCCTCGACTAAGAGCGTTGTGATATAAAATTCAAATCGATTAAAAATCTTTCGTCGAACACTCAGGAGAAGACAGCAGATCCTTACACTAGACGTTCCCAGCCTTACAACTACTTATAGGGCTATGATGTGTTACCAGCATTCCCCATAAAACCATTGCATAATAATGTAAGAACGACAAATATCATCGATCACGCTCCATTTTCTATTTTACATTATCTGCCACTACCTAGTACCTACCATCCAGTTGCATATTATTTGCAATGCCTCAATTGTAGCTTGATGAGGGATTAAATCGTATTGTTTGTACAGGGTGGTCAACAATAAATGTGAGCTTTAAATCATATTACTAAAAATGTATTGTTTATTAGCATTAAATGTTCCTGTCGACAAACAATCGGCACATAAAGAATTTGTAAGTCATTAGTAGCCCTGGTTGGTTGGTTGGCTAGAGAACATTTTGAATAGCAAGACAAATGTTTTGAATACTTAAAAATCCAAGTAGGTTATTTTTCTATTTTTTTCTTATCACTAAACCTCCAAATATTTTTGTCAGTTTTTACCCATTGCCCAGGCAAATTGTACTTTTTCTGCCAAAAAAATCCAAGTGACGATTTTCAAACGCAATTGTCTTTATTTTGGCTTAAGAAATACTGTCACGAAAGTATATTACCAAATCGTGTGCACGTCAATAGCTATACATACAAGCTTAAATGTCGAAAATTTCGCATAAAACTCAGAAACGGTAAATGTTATCGAAAAGTTATGACTATTTTAAAGTCGCAATACCTTGCAACTGATGCGCTATACACAATAAAGTGTGATAACGTTTCCTATAGGGAATATTAAAATCTGCAAAATAGGTATAAAATATTTTCTGAAAAGTTCGTCATTTAAAAGTAAAGAGCCAAAAACCGGTATTTTAGACTTTCGGTGTTTTTATTTAAATAATGATGTCATAAAAATTATGTCTTTAAAACGGTTGTTTTAAGAAAAAAATAATTATTTTTTTTTGTAGGGATTTACATAATGTACAAACTTTGTGTTCAGTTGTTTTCAAAAATTTCCACCGTTTAGGAGTTATACGTGTAAAACGACCATTTTCGACATTTTACGTTTTTTGGAATTGTCGATATCTTCTCAACGGTGGGTCATAAGAAAAAAAATTGTCAGAACTTTTTTTTGGCTAAGGACATAATCTACAAGTTTTGTATGAAACACTTTTTAATAGTATATACCTAAGGTGACCACCTGTACCGAAATGACCGGTACAGTACCGAAAATTAACGCCGTGTACACACAAATATACCGAAATCAAATTCGTGTACCGAAATGTATGAATAAATTGAGATAAAATCTGGATAGTGTAAGCACATTATTTAATATTTCTTTCCTCGTGTTTGCAACTTTATTCATCAACATCACTAACATAACTTTAGTGTTTGTATTCTCATTACTCTTGTATATAATTTTTTTGTTTTTAACTGTATTCCAACCATTGTTTTGCCGTCCATTGGCTGCACACACGTTTTGTTAAGTCTCTGCGGAAGTAAAAGTCCCCTCGCTTTCGTCCATCCCTGTTTATATTTATTATTGTCTCGTGTTTAGTCTAAATAATTAAAAAAAAAAAACTGCTTTATAACGTCCTTTTCTTTAATAATAATAAAAAAAAAAAATCATTACACCCCCATTATTAATCATCAATCAGTGCTTGTGTTTTAAAAAAAATAATCATCAAAAAATAAATATCCCCAAATCTACGTCGCGCAAAAAAAAAAAAAAAACAATAAACCGGTTTTAGTGTCTGTGATAGTTAATGTGCAACCAACAGTCCAGTACATCACCTAAGCACATCAGTGCATTGCAATAGACATAAACCTATATATATAAAAAAAAAAAAAAAAAATAAAAAGCTAAATGAGAAATTAAGAGCTAACAGCAGCAGCGAGTGGTATTCCTCCCAATTTCCTTCCCCCATCATCTCTCGCAGTCAAATTGGTTTGACTATTGAAAGCACTGTGTGATGTGCATGGTACTGCTCCCTCACAGTGCTTGCATTGAACAAATTAATTATGACGTCAGATAGATAGTTGTTTGTTTTATCTAGTTAACCAGGGGCGGTTCAATTTCAGATTGTCACTTAGGCATAACACTAGTGGCAAATTGTTATTGAAAAGCTCAAATTGGGATCTAGATTAAACGTTCTTCTTAGGTAATTGTCTGACTTGTGTTTTTGCAAGTTAGGTATATTTTAAATGGGTGGTAGATTTAGGGTGGATTTTAGCAACATTCGTGGGCTTAGACAGAATTTCTATTCTGCATACGTTCATACTGTACAGTACAGGCCAGCTGTTTTGGCACTGAGTGAAACACAAATAGGTGAAAATTCTGATCATTCAGAATTTAACCTATATGGGTATAGCTTAGTGCCTCTATTCTTTGCTCACCATGGACTCGCCATTTATATAAGAAATGATGTTGCGTACCAACTTCAACCACAATATGGTTTGTGCTCAAACACATATTTTAACTTCATGTGGTTCAAATTTTCGGTCAATAAGCACATCATTCATTCATGTTTTATTTATCGGAGCCCGAACCTGGACAGAAATTTAACTTTTAACGAATTTGATGCTCTGTCCGACTCCATCCAAAGAATTGTTGCCCTTTATCCTTGCACTGAAATCGTCATTGCGGGCGATTTCAATGTACACAATTCTAGTTGGCTTCGCTTTTCAGGCCAGACAACACCCGAAGGAAGGTATGTTGAGCTCTTCGCTGAGTTAAACCAACTAACTCAGCTTGTTGACGAGCCCACTCGAATACCGGACATTGCAGGTCAATCCGCCAACACCCTAGACTTGTTTCTCACCTCTGATCCTAATAAATACTCAATTAGTGTATTATCGCCTCTAGGCACATCAGACCATTGTGTCATATCTGCGAATTTCTCGTGCCAACAAAACACAGTTAAAGAGAAAGCACCAACGAGAACCGTTTGGCAGTACGAGAAAGCCAACTGGGACGGTCTCAACGGTTTCTTCAGTAACTTTACCTGGTCACTATGCTTCCTCGATAGTGACGTAGACGCCAGTGCAGATATGATCACAAATTTAATTCTTTGTGGAATGAGAAATTTTATCCCGAATAGGGTAAAATCTATCAAACCCAAAGAAAACTCATGGTTTGATTCGAGCTGTAAAGAGGTTATTAGGGTTAGAGAAGTAAATTTCCGATGTTATAAGGCCAACCCTACTGAGGAAAACCGGAATAAGTTCAAACAAGCTAGAAAGACCTGTAATGTTCATATTCGACGAACCAAATTTTTGCATGACCAGAAATTAAGGCAAAAAATACTACAATGTCCCACAGGTAGTAAAAATTTTTGGTCATTTGCAAAAAATATACGAAATTCTACTTCGTCGTCGGTTCCAACGCTCGTCTTCAATGACACCCCTTTTGTCAGCTCGATAGATAAAGCCAATTTGCTTGCAGCACAGTTTGCTGTTAATTCGACGCTGCCAGAAAGTGTTATGACTCCTCCTGTACTTGAGAGCGTAAATGATTTTATGGGACAAATCTTCTTTCGCACTCGTGCAGTTGCCAAAAATGCAATTTTATCAAGAAATCCTTTTCGAAAATATGTTACTGTGGAAAAGATTCAATCATGGGAAGAAAACAGTGTTGCTACTGACGTTGTTACTGACCATCGATGTGTGGAATTTGTTCAATATTTTAAAAAACATTCCATACAATCACTTACAAAAAATTGTCGAGTACAATTTGTCTGTTTGGCAGGGACTTCGGCCAAAATAGACAATGTTGGATAAACGAAATGTGGTCTACCGACCCATAACAACCGGTCGAGCATTTCAACTTTGAAAGAACCTTTGTACTGCATTAGTATGGGAAAAATTCATTCAAAAAGCACGATATTTCCAATATTTATTTGTAGGTATATTCAAATATATATTTAATTAATTAAACAAAGATTTAAAAACAAAATGTTTTCTTGTGCACCGAAATCAGCATTGGGAAAGGTGGTCACTCTACATATACCGTTTCTGAGTTTTATGCGAATACCTGATTTTTTTTGACATTTAACCTTGGATAACTATTGACGCGCAATAGACATTCGTGACAGTATTTCTTATGCAAAAGTTAAGACAATTGCGTTTAAAAACCTTTACTTGTATTTTTTGCAGATTGGCCATTTTTTTGTACATTTTGCCTGGGCTACCAGGAAGTATAGCAGTCGCTGCACTGCAAGTTGTTATTTAACTAATTTTTTTTTCGTAAAATTACTTAACATAAAAAAGTTGTTAAAGTACTTTTGAACTTTTACTTTCAACTGATTTTAAAAAAAAAAATTTAAAAGATCACCGTCTTGATAGCCTTGTTATTAAGAAATTTCCATACACAATCTTTTATTCTTAGCATTTTAAAAACAAAATTAATTTTGGAAATTTGTATTGTGGAAAACAATTTTTTAAACTAAAAAAAAATGTTCAACCTGAAATACCCTGTAAAGAGAACAGCCCATGAATCAGAATAAGCTATAATCTCTGTTTCCAAGGAAGAGTGCATTTCAATTTTTCGATTCACGTCATCCATCATGCTCTTCCAATAATAATGGCAAATCATAATAACTGTACTCCGTCAAACATCATATCAGCTCCCAATCCATGGAAATGAAGGACCTTGACTTTATGACAGAGTTCTACTATAGCATGTAACCTTATCCTTACCTTGATTATTATTATTTGCCATATTGGGAATACGAAATGATTTTCAGTTGTTGAGATTCATGCGGCTGTCAGCAAGAGTTTTCTTTACAAAAATAAAAACAAAAATACACCTGCGTGTCGCAGTTCATTTGGATGGAAAACACTTTATGACAAAAGAGGGACTGGTAGACGCGGGAGAGTGTCACGCCATCTCAAGATGAAACGGATCAACCGCTACGTACCGTACCTACCTTAAGTGGTTTTCTGTTCGAGTTTGCTTTTTCGGGATTTGTTTGCACAACGAAAAACAACCAAAGATGACAGTTTCTCCAGGTAAATAATAACAATACGAATATATATTTGCAGCGAGGGTTCTGTTAAGCGAAAGGCTGATGCCGGCCGGGCCGCCGAACTTTATAAATGTCTTTCTACTTTACTCTTGTCGAATGAGATGAGGCCGGTTTTATGGGACACATCCTGTTTGTTTGTTATTTTTTCGAAAACCTACCGAAATCACAGTCTGCGTGTTATAAATGTTTAAAGGTGGCGCTTCGGATACGAGTATATGAAGATGTGCGGACAATTTGATTGCTTTCTCATGATGATGCGGCATAATGTGAAGTCTCAAATCTGGGCTGCTCTGACGCTGCGGATGGATGGATGTTCCAGGGTCCTAGCCAAACATTATCATAACGCACATTCGTCGTGTTGTCTGGGATTCTGTGATGTTGACATTATATTATCCAAAGATGTTGCGGATGGGGAGATACTCTTAAGTTGGACCGGCACGGCATATGCGACTCTTATATACATATGTATGTATGTATATGGTGTGCGAGCTGCGTGGGTAATTTCACGGTAAATTTGGGATGATATGGTGTGCAAACGTTGGCGCCTCCAGGTGAATAAGCTGAGCAAGCATTTATATAGGTAGGTACACAGGAAGTCAACAAACTCGGGTGAAATTATTACAAATTGTTGCCGCAGCAAAGGCGCCTGATTTTCCTCAATTCGAAGAAATTTAAGTGGAATGATTTGAGCTGGAAGTCAAATAAAATTGTTTTTTTTTTGTGTAAGGAAGGTTTTAAGGCTTTTTTCAACCTATATTTCCAATATTTTCTTAAACGTAAGGATACAAAATTTTCAAATAAAATAACATCGAAACCTTAAGGCTCTTATAAGACGAAGGTAAAGTGATTTGCAATAAGAGCTGCGATGAAACAATTTAGAACCTCTCATGCATTATCAAGTATCGATTACTGGCACATATGTAGGTCAATAAGCTTGTACCGTATAGAAGCCTCAGGGCATGACCATGAAATGAAATATAAGTCGGGAACAGTAAACCTGCGGTCTTCTCCCATACTGCATATTTTGTTTTTCAGAGAATTTCGTCTGAGACGTTTTTCGGATCCATACTCAACATTGAGTAAAGGCGGAATCTGTTTAGGTATAAGTGACTACAGTCACTAACCATCCCCCGATATGAACCATTCTTAATAACTGTGTTGATATATATAAGTAACTTTTCAGTGAATAAGTATTTTTTCCTGATTTTTCTTCGTTTTTAGAAATTTTATACGAGTTGATCATACAATCAAGAATTGCACATGGCTAAACATTTGGTAGATAAGCAGCCCTAACCATATACCTTCGAGGGACATACATCAGGTTTTAATAATTGAACAAAAACAAAACAAAATTATGACATTTCGTAATTTAAGTTTGCAGGCATGTGAATTGCTAGACCATGCAATCCACAGAATTAAACAAAATAATTTGACCAGCTTTCTCAAATACTTTCAAATCTTATCTAATGAACCATTCCATTTTTGACTTAAGACTTTGTTCCACCTGTGTTTTTTTTTTTTTTGCCATAACAAAATTAAACATTTTATTGCTACTTTAGTTACTTTTTGACTCTGTAGGTGGAAAGAATGCGGATCAAGAAATTTAGTTCGGGTTATAGTTTTGAAAATAAAAAAAAAATAGTACTACTTACATAATTGCGACATAAACTGTGACTGGTATTCGGAAGCCGACAGGATACCCATCGTGGTACCCAAGCCACATGCTAAGCTCGATCTCAGTGCAGATTTGGTTGCCTACCAAATGGATTTGAACGACTTAGTATTTTTATTAAAACACACAAGCTGGCTGTTGTTTTATTGTTTCTTTCTTTTTTCTCCGTACCCAAATCATAATGTCATAGATTCGTTGGTCATATATGGGGGAGGGTAGTGAAGTACTTGACGCTGGTCACGAAAAATTTCAAATTAAGGACGATTTTTTGTTTGAACTCACAGTAGTTGATGTCTTAAGTTCAAGCTTTTCAAACAAAAATGACATAATTGTTAAAGCACCAGACAAAGAAGTCTGATGATCGGGTTGGCACTCGTGAAATAAGGGTTTTCTAATAAGAGGTGTTACTTTGAATAGCCCGCTATTTCGGTAGTTTTTACTTTTGAAGCTGACATTTTTGCCAAGTAGAAACTACGCCATTAATAAAAATGTAAGGAAACAGGCTTCAACAACGCATTGAAATTATTAAAATTCACTATAAAAAATGCATGAAAATGATCCGGAATTTCATCTTGACTTATGAGGCGTATTTCCACCTCGGATGGCTACGTCAACAAGCAAAATTGTCGCATATGAGGCTCGGAAAACCCAATATTTATTGTTGAAAAGCCTCTCCATCAACAAGTAACTGTTTGGTGCGGTTTATTATCCGGCGAGTTCATTTGACCTTACTTTTTCGAAAATTAGGCTGGAGCAACAGCTACGGTGAATGGATTACACTATCGAGAGATGATGAAAAATTTTGTATGGCCGGAATTGGATGGTATTGATCTAGACAACGCTAACTTTCAACAAGACGGCGGCGCGGCGTGGCGCTACGTGCCACGCAAGCAACGAAACCATCAATCCTTTACGGGAAAAGTTTCCGGACCGTGTTATCTTTCGAAGAGGTGATCCCAATTGGCCACCGAGATCTTGTAAAAGGAAGAACTCGCGACTTCTTCCTTTGGGGCCACGTGAAAGATAAGGGATACGCCAACAGCCCAGCGTCAATTCAAGACCTCAGAGATGGAATTCGTGAAGCTATTGTGAGCATACAGCAGCCATTTGCGATTTGGTGATGGGGAAATTTCATGAAAAGCATATTTTTGTGTAAGCGTAGCCGTGGTGCCCATTTGGCTGATATTGTTTTTGATTATTAACGGCATACTCTCCTCTTTACATTGAAATAAACATCAGATCATTTATCTCAAAAAATGGTATTTTTCTTTGAATATCAAAATAACACCTCTTATTGGAAAACCCTTTAGCTATAATTTCAGTTAAGCAAATTTTGGTTGTATAACACTTAAGTTTGTACTGTTTTATTCAAATTTTCAATGTTACCTAATTGTTGTCTTCGCAGCGTGACTGCATTGTACATGAATTTGAGTTCATATACAAAAAATCCTACCTAATTTCGTAAAATTTGTATGACATTCTTTTTTTCAAAATTTTTAGTTTGAAAATTAATTTTTCAAAAACTAAAAAATAATAGAAGCAATTTCTGGCTTAACAAAAATGTATAAAAGGAAATTGTATTTATTAACGTTGTTTTTTAATCATTTTGTTTGTTTTAAGTCCATTTTTTTTTTAGAAAATTGCCCCTCCTGCGCAAACAGAGAGGGGTATGGACTCGCCCTTCTCCCATACGATTTTCTTAAGGTGTCGACAAACATCATGCCCTAGCCTTTTGTTACAACTTAGGTAAATCACTCGAAAAAAAAAACATCCAAGAACCGACACCAACTTGTTTCTTGTGTCATAAGAAAAAGTATATTGGTGAAAAAAAGGGGGGGTGTTAAATTTGCCATCATCAATAATTGTTTTTCCAAGAAATTTTCAATTTTCAAATCCATTTATTATTTTTTGAGAAATAAATAATTTATTATGTTTACCTTACAATCCAAATAATTCACTGGTGGTAATTTATTATTTATTTATTTAATTTCGTTTTGATTAAACAGTAATATACAATATCTTATATTATAGTTCAAGGTTTCAAAATTGTTATAAAACAAAAAATGACTACGTACTAGACAATGTTTAACTATAGATACTAATTCAATTTAATAAATGAAACATTCAATATATTTAATAAAAGTTCAATCATGAGCTATAATTGCATATTTTTCTTCAAAAATCTCCACTCAATTATGTTAAATCATTAATAATAATTATAGAACCGGTTTCTCCGAAACTGTGGCTCACCCCTCAATGCCCTAACATGCCGCGGTAAAGCGTTCCACAGGCGAATAGCATTAATGAAGAACTGCCTCTTGGATACTAAAAATTTATAACGCGGATGAATAATTATTAGAGATCTGTCTCTTAATCTATCAAAGAGGTTGTGAGGTTGATTTGTTTGCATGATATGAAATAAAAATATAAGAGCTCTATAGCGTAAAAATTGATCAAGTGAAATGCTAAAAATTTCCCTTGAAAAATGAGAGATATGATCATATCTTTTTACACTATAAACGTATCGGGCGATGTTGTTGAACGCAACATTGAGTTTTCTGAGGCTAACCGCATCGCAGTCATTAAAAACCTCGTATCCAAATGTTAAAATTGGTATAACAAGCGTTTTGGCCAGCATTAAGCGTGATTTTAAAGAGGTAAAATACTGTGAGGGCCAAAGCATTCGTAAAACTCCGTAAACTTTGCCAACTGCCGCATTGATGTGATTCTCCCATGTTAGTTTTTTATTAAACAACACTCCTTTATTTTTCACTGTTTCTACATATTCAACTGGAGAATTATTGAGGGTTATGAATGGAGAGTAGGAAAAACTCAAAGGGTTTTAAGTAACTACGATGCATTTAGACTTTATTTGGCTTAAAAACAAACCATTTCTCTCTGACCATCGTGAAATGAGTTCTAGCTTATACTGTTGATGGTATTAGCGCAATCTTCAATTAGTCCAAGAGGACAGCTTTTAAACAATTGAACATCGTACATTTGGATGTTACAGGATGAAATAATTGCAAGAAGTTCATTTATGTAGAGTGAAAAAAGCAATGGACCAAGAATAGATCCTTGGGGGACTCCTCTTATTGTTGGTAGAAATCTTGAAATATTGTGACCCGCCATAACCGCTTGTTTTCTATTTGGAAGATACGACGATAATAAGTTGACAGCAGAAGTTGAAAACTTATACAAACTCAAAAGTTTGTGAAGAAGGATGGAGTGATCAATAGTGTCGAAAGCTTTAGAAAAGTCGAGAAGAACGAGAAATGTGACATGATCATCGTCTAGGGCCTGCCTCATATTATCAACAATTTTAATAACGGCAGAGGTTAAGCCATGCTTTGTACGAAAGCCAGACTGGACAGGGGAAAGGATATTATGCATTGCTATGAGTCCCTATTTGCTTGTGCATAACTCGTTCCAAACTTTGGAAAGAAATGGAAGGACGGAATCAACCTAACGGTTTTTTGGAATTGGTATTATTATGGCCGATTTCCATTGTAACGGGAAAATACCAGTGGTAAGAATTGTGTTAAATACGTGTGTTAAGTAAGGCAAAATCACCGGTAGTATGGTCTTCATGAACACAGGATGCAATCCGTCCATTCCGACAGCGTTCAACTTAATGGACAATAAACACTCAACTATAACACATGCATCAAAGGAAGAGAACTCAAAATTATATCGCTCAAAACGGTATATCGCTTGTGTTATTTAGAATACTTATTGTCGTATCAGATGAAATAGGAAACGGTAGAGCAACAAATTTACGATTAAGTTCTTCAACAAAAAAAAAAAAAAAATGAATATATACTCAGTTATTGCCAAATGTTATAGCCCTTCATTTTATGAGAAACCAATTTATATTTTCAAAAAAGATTTATATTTCTTTTTTACCGCTCATATTCCAAAAATCGGTCAAAAAATTACTAAGTTTTATATGAATGGGATATGAGAATTTAAATATTTATAAAAGTTAAATATTTTTCGTGTTCTTTGGTTTTATATTTTTTCTGATATATTTCAAACAAAAAATATTTGACAGCTGATGATTCTGCCACACAAATAATTTTTGGAAACCGACTTTTATAATTGAAATACTCCAAGAAATTGGCACATCATTTAAAAAACCCGACAAAAATTGGTAGTCTTTCTGGAAAAAAAGCTCAACATCAAAAAAAAAAAAATTGAAAAATGTTATCGTGATCATGTCAACTATAAATCATACCAACAAAAATAGACACGACTGGATCGCACAAAACTGGCTTTCGTAGCAAACAACTCTATCGTAGCTCGAAATTATTGTCAACTTTCGATGCGACAATAGTCGAAAGTATGGATAAATTTTGTTTTTGGCATTGTGTGCCTCAATCGACAGAGATATCTCTTACTGTGAATAGCGAATGTGCTTATTGTGAATAAGTCCTATATTTTGACATCTGGTATGGTGTCAGTGATGGTACATGTAGGGAAAATTTTATTAAAAATATATTTTTTTCTTAATCATTCACGCTGTAATTATATTCTTAAATTTGTGTGCTTTCTATATATTTTAAAAACACAGCCGCGTACGAATTGGATTCAAATCACATTCAATTTGATCCCAAGATTAAATTTTGACAATATTGACCATTGAGTTCAAAAAAAGATGTCAAAATTTAAGACTTTACATCATGTGCTCATAGATTAATTTTTGACATTTCCAAACACCTATGAATGAGTTTTTACGTCACTTTCTTTGTGCATCAGTCCCATAATATGCTGTTATTATATTATATACTCGTACATATATGTATGTATCTTATGATCTATTTTCTCTTATCTTCAAACTTAATGTTTAAATAAAGTTTACCACTTTTAGCCGTTTTGACATGTTCAAGTAACTTTTTAATTAAAACATAAAAACATTACCTATAAATATTGAGGTAGGGAACAAAAAAAGGGATTTTTGCTACATGACTGGTAGCAATGTGCCATCACTGGATAATGTTTTCAGTTTTCGTTTTCATTTTCATGAGGAAGCAAATTGTTTCGTAATTGTCGAATTAAATGCGTAATTTTGTCTAAAATATCAACAAAAAGTTAAATTAAATTAATTTCAGTGAAATAGTAAGAAGACGCCAAAATGCCTTTTTTTTACTTGGATGAAAAAACAATCACGACGACGACTGAATTCTAAAGGGCAATCAAAGGGTTGTTATTCTATCGATAATTAGCTTAATATTATAGAAAATGCGTTGTTTGTGCCATATGTGTTGTACTTTGATTAAACAAAGTAATTATTTCGGAAATAAAAGATAAACATATTAAATTACATTCTACTTTTGATTATTGAATTTCAATCGCTCACAGTCGAACAGAAAATTGTAGACGACAAGGATCGAATGTCAAAACGAAAACGAACGTTCAAAACAGATATACGCAATACCAAAATAAATTTTCGACGATCGACTGTCGACAAAAGTCGTTTATCGATAAGTAAACGACACTCGCACGCAATAAGGGCCAAAGTGAATATGTATTGGTTCCATAACATAATGATATCATTAAAAAATAAAAATATGGTTTCTATTGAATCTAATTTAAAACCAAATAGTAAGTGCTTTTGGTCGTTTATTAAGAATAAAAAAAAATCTAATGGGATTCCCAGTAGCATGCATTACTCTGGTTCTACATATTCAGATCTTCAGACTATTTGCAATTTGTTTGCAGAGTATACATAAAATCAAATTACACTACTTTAATTGATAAAGAGGATTCAGATAGTACGGAATTTTTAACTGATGAGTTCTTAGTTGATATTGGACAGCTGAGAGTAAATTTTTTGGAAGTTGAAGATGTTCTTTTGAATTTAAATAGTATACAAATCCAGGTCCTGATGATGTTCCTCCAATTATTCTTAAAACATGTGCAACCGCTCTCTCTGAGCCCCACATATTTAATAGCTCTCTTACAAGTGGTAAATTTCTATCTGAATGGAAAAAATCATTCCTTATTCCAATCCATAAATCTGGCCCTAAACAAGAAATATTGAATTATCGTCCTATATGTAAACTTTCTACAATACCCAAACTCTTTGAAAAAATTGTTTATGCTAAATTATCGTTTTTCCTTAAGGAATATATTTCACCATTTCAACATGGCTTTGTAGTATAAGGTCGACAACCACCAATCTTTCAATTTTCTCAAATTCTATACTTAACAAACTCGAGCAAGGTTACCAAATCGATATTATTTACACCGATTTTGCTAAGGCGTTTGACAGAGTCAGTCACTCAATTTTGATTAAAAAAATTGAAAGATTAGGTTTTCACTCAAGTATGTTGAAGTGGTTAGTATCTTACCTAAAAGGTCGTATACAGTTTGTTTCCATTGACCAATTCAATTCCTTTCCTATCCGATAACTGTATCGTCAGGTGTTCCTCAAGGAAGCCATCTTGGTCCACTGCTTTTTCTCATCTTTAATAATGATATGCCTAACATCTTTTCAAATTCTGTTCGACTCTTTTTCGCAGACGATTTAAAATTCTTCAGATGTATAAAATCTGTTGATGATTGTTATATCTATTGCAAGAAGACCTTCAAAGGCTAACTAAATGGTGTATAACTAACCAATTATTTTTGAAAGTCTCAAAATGTCATTGTTTTTCTTTTTTTCGAAATTTCTCACCAGTTTTCTTTGATTACAAAATTGAGAGCCATATTCTAGAAAGAGTATCAGAAAAAAAAGACCTAGGTGTGGTTTTTGACTCATTGAATTTTGTTAAGCATGTCGAATATATTGTAGCCAAAGCAAACTCCATGTTAGGTTTTGTTAAACGCAATTCCAAGGACTTTAAGGATCCTTTCAGGCTGCAAACCCTTTATAGCTCATATGTGCGGTCTCTTTTAGAGTATTACTGTGTGATTTGGAATCCATACTACAATATTCATTCTTATAGAATTGAAAAGATTCAAAAAAAACTTCACTAGATTCGTAATTTGGAAATGGAAATTGGAACATCGAAACTCCCTCGTACTCAACTAGATGTCAACTTCTGGACCTTCACTAGTTAATAGAAGGAAAGTTTTTTCGTGGTGATGTTAATAAGCGATATTTTATCTAATCATATTAAATGCCCCTTTCTTTTATCTTTAATTGATATTTATGCTCGATCTCGACAGCTAAGAGAGCGTGTGCTTCGTGAAAATGAACATTAATAAATAAATAAATAAATATATAAATACAAAAAGTTTTAAAAACAATTTAAAACATAAATTAGTACTAAAAATTACTTTAAATTTTTTATTTTAATAGCTAAAACAGATAGAGGTCATTAGACAGGTTTTCTTAAAAATTAATTTTGTATACATAAAAACTCTTGAAATTTTCTTAAAATAAATTTTTTTATGTCAACTTTTAGTATTTAACAAAATAGAATTTTGCACAAAATTAAAAAAAAAAAATCATTTACCCGTTTTAAATATATTGAATTTTCAAAAAAAAAATTCAATATTTTTTTAAAAAATCCAAAAATTATATTTCGAAAATTTGTATATGCAAAACTGTTAAACTTATAAAGGACAAACAGAATTGCGAGACTCACTTTTTTTGGCGTTCTATATTATCATTAATTTTTGAGTAAATATGTAAATAACATTATTTTGCACTTTGAACTTTTTATTTTCTTATCATTTTTAGTATGTTTTGTAGTGTTTTTCATTATATATATAAGTCTTTTTTCACGTGACATCTAAACTTGGTATAAAGGATAAACTTCCTAAAATACAAAACGAAAACACTCTATCAAATACTTCTCTCCAATTATAAAGATCACCAACCAGAGTATTAATTAAAAATTCTTAAGAAAAAATGTTCCACCTCAATCATAATCGCGTGACAAAAACTTTGAGTTTTTGAGGGAGCTTAACCTTTTCTTTTGATATAATTGACTCTTTTTTTTAACCAAACAAAACAATTAAACCCACAAGAAAAAACAAAACGCCTTAGCAATAATAAATAATTCTGTGAAAATGAAAAAAAGTTCATAATATTATGATGGTATGTGTTTGTTATTGTGAGTTCTGACCCATGAAATCCTTTTAGAAAACCAAAGTAACAAAATACATAATAAATTTGACAAGTAAAACGAATCAACAAAAAAAGCAGTTCCCCCTTTTATAGTTTTTGTCTTGCTTCGAAAATCTTCGATTTAAAATTGATGACAGAAAATATGGTTCCTATATATGTAAGTATCTACCTACTTTTTAAAAAAATAAAACTTCAATAAGTATTTAATTACTGTTTTTAAGCCGTTTTTACAAACTCCTTAAAATCACTCCAATATAGTAGGTATTATTTGGTAAGGGGTGAGTTACTTAAAAAAAAAAAAAAAATTGATTTAACACAAAAGTAAAGAGGTAATTTTTTTGTGAAAGGATCCACAAAAGGATTTTGAACAAAACACCATAAATACTCTTGAAAAGGAAACAATGTATTTTGGTCCTTTTTTGCTTTCGAAGTTCAGCTCTATATAACATCCCTTGCAAAATACTTTATTTTTGTTTGTATTTTCTCATACATTAGACAGGAAATGAAAAGTTTTCCATCATCATCTTTGACTTTGCTTGGTGAAAGTGAAAATTCTGCACAATAAAGAGGAGGAGGTGGGGAGGGGGGTTGGAAAACACCCTAAGCTGGGTCGATTTTATAATATTTTTTTAACTTTCTTTTCTGCAATAATTTTCCATTTCCAAGAAATATTTTGGCCAGTTTTTTGTTGGGGGTAGGGGGTTAGGCAAGGAGAAAATAGAAAAGCATCTTTTTTGACCCTAACGGTGGTGCTCCCTCATCATTTTTGAGTGACCCGCTGGTACTCTTGGTCAGGTGCAGATAGCCTGGCTATGCATAGTGGTGAATTTTCGTTTTTTTTTTGTTGGTTTGTCTTTGAAGAAGGTTAAGCATAGTAAGAAATATATTTTTTTCATACATCCTGTTCCGTTTCATTGAATCTATACACTTAAGCGAATGTTGAGGATAAGCATCTTTTTTTCGCTGGCTGTTATTCGGGAACTTTTGTATATTCCTTGGGCTTTATCCTGTTTTTTGTTGTTGTCTTCTTCTATTTTATATTTGATTCTTCCTCTAGGTGTATAAAGGAACTGTGTCTGGAGAGCTGTGGTGTGTTTTGTTTATTTGTATTGGTCCCTTAAAAAGATTACGGAATGTAAGAGTCTTTTTTTGTTTGTTGTATTATTTAAAAAAGAAAGGGAATCATCTTAGAATGATGCTAAGTCGTCCATTACACAAATTAATCATGGCTAAGCGCAGACAGGTCATTTTGTAATACCAGGTTTGGGGGATGTTTTTAATCTCTTAGCGAAATTGTTCAATGAAGTGAGAGATGTTGGATTAAGTAAATTAATATTTGTTTTTGTAGGTTTTCTTTATTTAAAAATCAAGGTAATTTTTTTTTTTTGTTCATCAAAAAAAAATCAATAAATCTCAGTTTGATGCTTGGCAGATTGTTAACAATAAGGAAAAATACGAATTGTAGTCTAATGTGATAACAAAAAGAGGTAATTTTAAATTTAAGAACTTAAGGGGATAATTTTGCAAAGACGGATAAACTCAAGTCTTAGATTCGTTAAGAAAAATTAATTCATTTGTACCTAATTTTTCCGATTCTGTGAACTTGAAATATATTTTTTGGAATCGAATGTCTATACCTATAAAGTTTGAACGCGAAGAAATCAAACCTAACTTCACTTTTTTATCAACGCATTCCTTCAAATAAAAAGAAAACGGGCATCTGTCAAAGTCTAGACATTCCACAACCCTTAACTCCATCAAAAAAGATCAAGGTCCTGATTTGAAAAATAAAAGTGAAAATTAATTTATTCCCTCACCTGCCAAACAAAAAATACCCTCACTTTCCATCCTCAAAATACAAGAACAAATAAAATTATAAATGTTTTTCTTGCCAAATCAATCCTTTCAACAAAAAAAAAAAAAAACACGAGATAAAACAAAAGGTCGAAGTAACAAAATATTGAAGAAAAGAAAAGATCATCATCAGCAGACATCGTTCAATTAATTAGCAATTTACCATGTCTACACCAAGATATCAGGTAGAATTTTAATTATGGGAAAAATTCCCGAGAACATTTTGGCTAATCAAAAATTCCACAATTGACCTGAAGGAAGCACCTGCCTTACAAGTAATTTTCTGTTGTATTAGGTCCTTTTGTTTTACTATGCTACCTATAATGTGTCTAACCCTAGCTACACTCTCATTATCAGTAGCTTGTATAATAGTAGAAGTAGTGGAGATGGTTACTGTTGATGAACGTTGAACGTGTGTTTGACCAGCATGAGTAGCTACGATTATGATTGAAGATTCCAATCGAAACATAGCCAATGATGGGGATGATGATGGTGATGATCTTCGAAGGGAGAGAGCGGTGTCTTATCCTGAATATTAAACAGTAGCCAGGTGATGATGTAACTAATCATTTTATTTGAGTTTGTGTGAGTGTATAGTGTAGATATGGTTAAGTGAATGGGTGAAACGCGATTGGAATAATAAAAGGATTAAATGAAAAAGATAAATATAATAAAACCTTACCTACAGCAGCTGCTTTTACATCAGTGTGTCTGTTGTTTCATGAAATAAGTGTCAATCGTTTTTATGGTATGACAAATAAAAACAAAAGAAAGACATCATTAAATAATAATTCCAAAAGGACTCACAGATTTGGCAAACAAACAAAAAGCTGGTGTCTTAAGATATAGTTAAGTGTTGCCAGGCTAACATACATTAGTCAGGTACATACGCTCCCTGTCACTTGTTTGAGGCCACTATTTTCATAAAAGTTTTTTCTCGATTAAAACCTGTAAGCAATATTTTTCCTAGAATTTTTTGCTACGTGCGAGTAGGTACATATATAGACTTTGCAATAAAAAAGGATAAAATTAAAGAGTTAACTTGGAAAATTCATAAAAATTTTTAAAATTATGTAAATGGACTGCAAATAATGGATATAAAACGTTGCGTCACTTGATTGAGTCGATTCCAAAAATTGGTTGGCAAAAGTTAACATATATTTTTATTTTTCGAACAAAAGTTCAAAATATTTAAGAAAGGATAGAAAGCTATATTTTATATTAAATTTCAAGTTAAAATGGGCTCTGGAAACACGTCGACAATAGCAGAAAGAGGATCAATAGATGCTTTAAAGGAACTGGTATTCTCAGGCCGAAAAAATCGCTAGGAGACCGAACAGAAGTAAGACCATTGTCAACAACTACATAGCAGACACTGAAAACTATGGAAAAAAAATGAAAAGGACGCACAACTTAAGCAACAAAAATCCGAGTAAAGCATCTCATTCAGCGGATAGCTTCAAATTCCACACTATCAGCGCCTAAAATAAGGTCAAATAGTGGGGTATCAGCCAGTATTTCGACGGTTTTAAGGATAATTAAAACCAGTGGTAACATCGAGAGTATGAAAATCAAAAAGAAACCGGTTCTCGGCAGCTACACAAGAAACTATACGGATGAATTTCGTCAGGGAGCATGTTGCCTGGATCAACGCATGGAAATGGGTTGTCTTTTCAGATGAAAAAAAGTTTAATCTTGACAGACCCAATGGTTGCAACATTTGTTTTCACGATTAAAGAAAAGAAGAACTTATTTTGTCAAGACATCACAGTCATACATCACGTGTTATGGTGTGGGGAGCTATCACCTATTATGGAACAATTGAATTGGAATTTATAACTACAACAATGAATGGAAATAGTTACAAATGCCTGCCGTAACGGGTGTTTCCAATGCTAAGGAATATTCTTGAACCTCTACCTTGGATATTCCAACAAGACATCGCCCCTATCCATACTTCCAGGGTAGCATGCATCATTAACTATTTTGGAGCAGGGTCATTAGCCAACAATGCTTCGGTTTAACTGATGTGATGTGCTCTACCTACTCTAAGTGTAGGTCAAATGACATTCGTAAATGTTTGTTCTATGGACTGGACTTAACTGTGGCCTGCAACTCCGAATCAACCTTTAAAAACATTCAAATTACAATGATTTTTTGGTAATTTATGAAAAAGGCGCTCTAGGCAACAGTACAAAAATCGTATAGGAGGGGCAGAAAAATTGGCCTTAAAAAGAAAATAAATTATAAAAAAACAACGGTAAATTTTTTGTATGTATACATTTTTGTAAAGCCAGAAATGCCTTCATTTATTTTATTTTTTAATAAAGTAAGTTTCAATTTAAAACATTTTTTTTTTTGAAAATCTTACGTACATAATTAAATAAGTACCTACTGTTTTTATTTTCAAAACTCAATGGGGCGTATTCATACACCTTTATAGAGTTTACTATCAAGTTCAAACTTGGCTGGGAAGAGATAGTACGTACTAATCCTGAAAGTTGTATATGGGTATTGAGAATTAATGTTTGGAGCATATAACCACTCTGCTCCAACTAGCACCTGATGAACTTTATAGAACAATATTTTGTAATTGTAGTAAAAGTTGCGGTTCTAATTGTAATTCTCGAAAAGCGGGGTTAAAATGTTCAATAGTTTCGCGATACTTGCGATTGTTTGAACTGCAATAACTTTTTAACGGTAAATGCTACGGGAAAATGTACATAAATATTTCTGTGGGAAATTACCTCAGCTACAAGTTTGTTGCACAATTTAATTTTCTAAACCAAACCGTTTTCAAGTTATTTTCAAGAAACACATTTTCATGACCTTTGACCCCTAGTAACTGAGATAACGGTCCTCGGATCGATGAGGAACTTTCTAGAGTCCCATAAGTGTATCAAAATTGAAAGACAAAATTTTTAATGATGGTTTTCAATGAAAGCTATAACTAAATCCTAACCCCAGTACTTAACCCCAAGACTCCACCTCAGATTTCGGATTAGATTTCAGAAGAGAAGTGTACTGTTTACAGCTCTTTTTTCATTTCTTGAAGTTTTGTATTTATGAATAATGTTGTTTCACTTTTTCTCGCAAACTTCGTATGTAAGAGAAGCAGAACCTATCTTTTGTAAACAAAGATGTGAGCAAACTAAGTTTTAATTCAAATATCCCAACAATTTCCACATTTAGTTTAGTCGATTTAGTACGATGTTTAATCATTGTTAGTCTTTATCTTATTGTATTTTGCTAATTCAAATCTAGTTTAGCATTTTATTATCACTATTGTATCGCTAAATGGCTTTTTATTTTTTTAGTATCGTACTAAATCTATATGACACTTCGTTTATAAATGTCAAAATGGGGTATGTTTGTGAATTTTTTGCACCAGCTGCCACATCTTTGGACGTCTTCAGCTGAAGTTTTATGAATAAAATTGGTTTATTATTATACTAGTTAAAAATTAGTTTTAATGTATGAAATGTAAGTAAGATGTTTTTAAATTAGAAAGATGTTATGTAGTATCATACTATAACCTAAAAAAATATTTGTCGCCAATTTGTTGGTAAAAAAATCGAATAAATTTTAGCGTCACTACAGTTGTATAAATCTTAGAACAATTATTGTCATTATTTTTAAATAGGGTAAGAGCAAAAAGTGCGCGTTTTTTTTAAATTTTGAATTTAAAATGCCAAAAATCGAAATCAGTTTTTACTCATTAACATATTTTTGTGAATTTTCCTGTAAGTCTAACAGCTATAAAACTATAAACATTTTTGTAGAGAAGGTTTCACATAGAGCAACAAATGGGGTATCAAAACAATTTTTATTTTATTGATATTCGGAATAAAAAAAACCTACGTTGAAATTTTTCTCCAAATATCCTGAACAAAAATTGCCACCATTCGAAGATTTTAAAACCATCCGTAAGAAGCTTAGAATCAATGAAATTAATAGAGCACAGGAAAATTAGCAAAAAAAATAATCGTTTTATGGAACGAAATATAGGACGGCTGAATTTTGTATACCTGAAAGAGGGCTATTAGAAAAGCTTATGCCCAGTTTTTCGGGAGGCCATCCCCCTGCCGAAATCCACAATTTTGGAAAACGCAAATTTATCTATATCTCCGAAACTATCGATTTGAAATAAAAAGTTGTCGTAATCAAATTTTTTTTTGCGTGGACAATATTTTTGATGTTATGTCTTTTTTACTTCTTTTACTTTTTCACATTTTACAGATTTCGTAAGAAACTTACGTAAATTGTTCTCGTAATACAAATTGTAGAAAACAAAGTTTGAGCTTTAGAGCTTTTGGAATATTATCTCCTAAATCAATTGAGCGGATAAAGAAAAATAAAGATAGCCTTTTTCGTGGAATAAAATATTGGTAAGCGAAGCTGATTTCTTTATAAATGAAAGAGGGCTATTAGAAAAGCTGATGACCGGGTATTCGGGACACCATGACCCTGGTGAAATTCACCATTTTGGAAAATGAGAATGGACCAATATCTCTGAAACTACATTGATCTTAGAGGATAAACTGTAGGGGCAAAGTTGTAGGCAATTGAATCATCTTTCGTTTATACATAGGTACATTTTTTTTCGGTGTAGGCAATATTTTCAAGGTTTTATTTTTAATTTTGCTTACGTGAATTATTTTCCAAATCATTTTGATACACTTTTGAAGATGATGCGATGCCGCAGTCAAAAGTTACAGACATTTTGGTGTTTGTATTAATTTTAATAACAATTTAGTATTTTATTTACTCCGGAGTTTTCATTTAAGCGCAACCAAAATGGCTGTAAATTTTGACTGTGCCACTGTGGTATCGCATCATCTTCAAAGGTGTATCGAAATGTTGTGAATTTATAGTCTTCTAAAATTCTCATGTAGAAATTAATTCACGTTAGCTTACTCGAGAATGACAAAGATGAGTAAATATAAAAAAACAAATAATAAGACGACATAACCTTAAAAATATCGCCTGCAGGGGGATGGCGTCCCAAAAAACTGGATATAAGATTTTCTAATAGCCCTCTTTCAGCTTCAGCCGTCCTATATTTCGTTCAACAAAAAAATCTATCTTTCCTGTGCTACTAGTCATTATAGACATTTACACGAAGATTGTTATAATTTCAAATTTGAACGCTTTTAACGCTCAAGCGGACGGGGTATCATACCTTCTGTTGCTTCCCAACATATTTGTTTTTAACAATCAACCACAAACTTCACTTTAAATTTAAAATAATTTGTATATAAAGTATATTTTATAAATGAAAGCGAATGGCGGGAAATATGCATTTGACCAGATGTCGAAATGTGCATCAAATTAGCCATAAAAATGACTTTACATGCTCAGTAGTTGGTCAAGTGTATTTTTTCCTTTCTTTTAGTACCTACAACACTTATCTTCTATATATATAAAAGAGAAATGTCGTCCGTGTGTGCGCGCATAACTCGAGAACGGATCGTTCAATTTTAACGATTTTAGGCTTGATTAATTCGTATTCACCCAAGGAAGGACATAGGACACTGTAGATAAATCCCGAAAAATTTTCAGGAAAATTGGAAATTAGGGGTCATCCTCTTTTTAATGCATATCTAGATAACGGTGTCTTCGATTTTGACGATTAAGGGCTTGATGGATTCATATTGGCTCAAGAAAGGACATATATGACACAGGAGGAAAATCCCGGAAAATTTCCAGGAAAATTGGAAAACAGGGAACATCCAGTTTTTAATGCATAACTCGATAACGGTTACTTCGATTTATACGATTCAGGGCTTGATAAATTCATATAAGTTCAAGGAAACTGGAAGAAAATCCCTTAAAATTCCCAGAAAAATTGAAAATCCGAGAACATCCTGTTTTTAGTGCATAACTCGAGAACGGTTACTTTGACTTTGACGATTTAGTGCTAGATAAGTTCGTATTGGCCCTAGGAAGGGCCTGAGAGCATCAGCTTTATTGCAATACGTGGAGAAATTGCAATTGAAAACAAACATGCGAATGGCTTTACGAAATGACCAGATCGCTGCAGATTTCTCCAGTCAATTTATTGGCGATGGGCAATGGCGTGATACCAGTGGACTTAGTCAATGGCCTTATTGAATTTCCACGCCGGAAGAGCTCATCGCAAATGGTTTTCCGAATTTTACTCAAAATTATGTTACCCATGATTGGCTGAGTTCACGCGCGATATTGGTTGCGAAAAACAAGAAAGTCGATAACTTGAATTTCGTCTTTCAAAATCAAATCGTCGGTGAGTTAAATTATTCAAATCCTTGGACTCCGTGATGGATGAAAATGAAGCCACCAACTATCCCACGGATTTTTGAATTCTTTGGAAGTTCCGGGCTTTTCACCACACAATTTAAAATTGAAAGTCGGCTCAGTTATAATTTTGCTGTGCAACCTCAATGCACCAAAATTTGTAACGGAACGCGTTTGTTTGTGAAGTGTATCAAATCAAATCTTATATTCAAGCCACAATTTTGACCGACAAATTCAAAGACGAAGATGTTCTCATTCCACGGATTCCACTTATTCCGAACGATTTGCCATTCGTATTTAAGCGTCTTCAATTTCCAGTGCGTCTCGCTTTTGCTATGACAATAATTGACAATTAATAAGTCGTAAGGACAATCGCTGGATGTTTGTGGCATCAATCTTGAATTCGCATGTTTCTTACATAGTCAGTTGTATGTGGCGTGCTCACGTATCGACAAACCTACCGCTTTGTACGTGTACGAAAAATGTTTTTTACCATTTAAGCTCTTCAGTTAAGAAGCGGAAGGTTGGCCGACACGCCAATCATTTTGGTTTCATTGTAACACATCGACATTGGTAATTTAGTTACTTCATTTTTTTTTAATAAAACTTTAGAATAAAGAATTTCAATTGACCGAATTACATGAAACATCATTGACTATCATGCTCGGGATTATTATTTTCATTACATGAATGAAATTAGGCGGAACGAAGTTCGCCGGGTCAGCCAGTTAATTATAATTTTTAAATAAATTTTAAAAAATAGGCAAGCACACGTTAGAAATCACGCCGACGAAAGACAACTTTCAAATGTGCAGAAGTTATGCAGTCTGGAAATAAGTTTTTATTTTTTTCTCACTTTCTCCTGTATGAATTTCAATTAAAAGTATCACTATTTCATTATTTATTAATATACTATTTAAACAATTAAATGAGTAAACAATATTAATTGTAAATCTGTTGCGCTTTGCAGAAATATAGAAAACAATACACATAAACATTATATTAATGCATTTGTATATTTAGCCATAATTTTCTC